>JARJIL010000008.1:57542500-57722500 GCA_038502395.1 Dittrichia graveolens | reverse complement strand
CATAATTAGTAGGAGGGAAAAGATGTAATAATTTTATTTTGGAAGAACCAGTGCATAAATTCCTTTAAAGATATAAATATTTCATCATATAAATTGTAATAAAATGTCTATTGAGCTAAAAATTTTGAGAGGCCTCATCCCGGCCTTATGAAATTCCTTCTGGGTGTTGAATAATTTGCATTGTTATAAATGTTTCTATATACAAGTATAATATTAAATTCTTTTCAAAATAATTACAGTTAGACATACTAGCAACATTTGATATCGATACACAAGCAGTGGAGGCAGCAGTTGAGGCAGATGTGGGTTACAATTGCACCACAAGTGGTGGTTCCTCCTCAAGAGGCGTTTTCGGACCGTTTGGATTAGTTGTCCTTGCAGATCAGTCACTTACGGAGCAAACACCTATCTATTTCTATATTTCCAAAGGAACTGATGGGGTTGCCAATACTTATTTCTGTGCCGATCAAACCAAGTAAGATTCTACTTCATGTCTCAATGATATTTTTCTTAATATCAAAACTAACAAGTTAACACTAACAAATAACAACGTATGTAGATCATCAACAGCTTCAGATGTCACAAAATTAGTCTATGGAAGCAATGTTGTTGTGCTAGATGGTGAACAATTCAACATGCGATTACTGGTAATGTAGCAATCTCTTTTATTTTTTAAAATATTAGTTTCTAAAAGGTGTCCTCGTCGTTTCTATAATCCTGGTTATTTATCTTTTATAAGTATTGTGGGTTAGTGAAACTCGAATAGAAATGTAGAAAAATGGTGTAAATATACACATTGAATAAAAAAAATCTAATGAACAAAATTAAACAGGTTGATCATTCAATAGTGGAGAGTTTTGCACAAGGTGGAAGGACGGTTATAACCTCGAGGGTATATCCGACAAAAGCAATTTACACGGCAGCAAAGGTCTTCCTGTTTAACAATGCAACAGGAGTAAGCGTGACCGCAAATGTGAATGTTTGGAATATGGATTCGGCACATATCGACAACTTCCTCCTTGGTCAATAGTGAAGCAACCAGTTTGTCATTAGAAAGTAAACGCATTGTATTAATTATATCATCCTTTATTTTTTTCTGTTTTATTGTAAACATATGCTATCCATTTTTTATTATATGAATTGGTAGGTGTGCAACCACCAAATCTAGACTTTCATCATTAAAATTTTGAATACATTGGGTTATTAATATTTCGTATCATATCTTGGTTAAAATTAAATGAAATACATATGTTGATAACAAACGAGGATTTAATGCATAGGCTAAACAACAAAATAATGGGCCAACGCATGTTAACAAAACGCTACATTGACATTTATGACACCAAACGGACTTTGGTCTAATGGCATCACGTGATCTACAACATCTTTAGTTCAAGTCTCATTATAGAAAATGTGTAGATTTAGAAGTATGGTTAGTGGGTGAGTGAGTTCTGTTGTACAAAAAAACATTGAATTTAATGCTTAAGATGTTAGTCATTCGGACGATTTAGTAATTTTAAATAAAAATATTGTTTACACTTTTAAATTACAATAATAGGTGAATCATTAACTTTCACTTGTTCACACAAGTTAAATTCTTATATAGCGGTCAATTTGCATAGAACTTGCTTTTGCATTACCTCTTTACGAATATGAAAACGTGGATCAACATCTACTATCAACTGTAAACATATTTTAAACATGCACATGAAATATTTACTGATGTGTTATCTAGAGGCTAATGTTTTATCTATAGTTGTTATTGAATTATACAATACCAACTCTAAACAAATTGGATTGCTGTAGTAGTATGGAACTATGGATGATACCATGCAAACAACCAGTCATCCGGCAATGAGAGGATCTTCATATCAATATTCTTCTCCTAATTGCATTTTTAGTTGTGTCTTCTATGCTCCCATTTCTTTTTCTAGTTTGTATATTCATTTGCTTTATCCATAATGCCTATTTTTGGTATGATGTCCATAGCTAAAGATGCACAGAGTTGTTACCTTGTTAAGGTCACGAGAGTAACACTTGGACCAAAAACCAGGAGCATTCAGATCCATATTTTTAAATGAAAAAAGACTTATTGTAAGAGAGTTAAAGAGAGTTCGAGAGTTCACACATGAACTTGTACATGTTTAGCCGGTAACATAGTAATATTGGAACAAAATTTGAATCTTTATTATGTGCATTAATATATGTTTGGAAATATTACAAACATGGAGTCGAATCATGCAGTGAATTACTGATTTTAGGATTTTCTTTCATTATATTATAATTGTTAACACGCAAATTAACTAAATAGAAACAAAATCGTATTAAAAAAAGTTTAATTTATAGAATATTAACCAAGTTTACTTAATTTTCTACAACTTTCGATAATAAGTGATCATTATATAGATAGAATTGTTTAAGTATAAAATAACGACTTTAGCGTCAATTCTGTTATAAAAACCCACATATCATGCCAGTGAGGCGAGAGAATGGTCATTGAGTGGTAGGGCAACACACTCAAACTCTGACACATGCAAAACACGCCCAAAGTTTTGAGGAAAAGAGGACACTTTTCTCTTTTTATTCAACCCTCTATATGATCACCAAAATCCCTTTGTAAACGTCGATTTCAAGGCTTCTAGAATATGGCATTTTCTTGTCCTGCGTTGTTGTTTTGGTTCTACATTGTGCTGCTGTTACTTGGTGGGTTCTGTTATGTCAACGACCCATTTGCAAACTACGAACTCGAGTTCTCTTAGTGGGTTTCTTCTTCCCTCCTTTCATGTCCTCTGTTTTTTCTTTTAGGGGTGGGTTTTGTTCTATATGATGTTTATGCTTTATGGCAAATGATTCAAGTGTTCGATGAAATATTTCACTGTCTTGGTTAGTATTTATTTTAATGTTGCTCGTGTTATTTTAACACGATTGATTTTCCAAATAAGTTCAATTTTAATGGGTGTTTTTGTTTTCTACCTTATGAAAAAGACTTGGGATTTCACCATCTCAAGTACTTTTGTTTGTTTGCATTTCTTTATGACTTATATCTATAGTGAAAACAGAGGTTATTTAGTTTATCTTGAATAATAGACATATGTTTCAAGATTTTAAACAACATATAAGTTTGACTTACATGAACATAGTGGAATTATTGCTTTTGTTACTAAATTGTATTGAAATAGATGAGTCCATTGCTCCGAGAGGTGTGATTCATAGAGTTCTAATTTAACTAAGTAGGATTATCTAAATCTAAGTTAGTAAGAGTGTAATGTTGTAGTTATGTCGATCAAAAACTTTTATTGCAGTATTAAGTTTGAATCAAACTTTGTTTGTGTGAACTCTAGTCACAAGTGATGGCAGTGAATGATAAATTTCCTAGTCCATACACAATTTTACCACTAATTACAATGTGGTTGTAAATTTCAAGAACTGATTAGCAAAAACCTTCTTATCACATGGTATAGCGTAATGCGGTTTAAATTGAAAAATTAAAAACAACATTATGACTCCAAATATTATAGTGTATTTTTGAATATGCGAATTTATTATATTCAATAGACCTGGAATAGAAGTGTGTCATACATTCTTTTTGGTAAGATGGTGTACTTGGCATTAATTGTCTCGGTCATTCCTTCAAATTGGAATTGGACATACATATTTCAAGTTAAGAATCAGATTAATTGGTAGCTACTATTATATTGCAAAGGGCGATATGTAGATTTGGTGGTTTTGTTATCACAAATTAATCGTGAAGTTATCGAGTTGCTTTTTAATATTCTTGATGGAGATATGGCGATCACAAATATTGGTGATTGCTCGAAACCACTCGGTACATATATGATCTTATATCTAGCTAATACATATTCAGATTAAGTTGGAAGTGTGAAATCCAATTTTTTATGTATATAACTTATAATTTCATCTCTTTTATGTACCAAGGCACTAAGAGCTATTATTGATGCCGGAAAGGATCTCGGTATACCAGATGAAATTCTGATCAATGTCCAAGGACCTTTTAAATATAGTTCAATTGTTCTAGATGGCATCAACCATACAATATTTGATGTTAATCTAGCTAGGTACACGTAATCAATTTCAATTTATAATATGAAACTTCTTGATTCCATTCTTAGCACATGTCGAAAGATGGGTTGGGTAATGGGTTTAAAAGAATTCGGGTTGATATATATCATTTCTAGGTACAAGGTAAATGCCATGTCAGGTTGGTTAATTTGCATACAAAACTCTGTCCATATTTTAGTGCTTTTGTTAGGATATAACTTAAAGTAGCTTGGAAGATATTTAAAACTGAAAAAACAAGATGCTTGGTGTGCAACAGGTGTGCTCAGCATGGGGACATCAAAAACAAGATTTTGGGGTTTTCTTGGAGGCGCCACGTCGTGAAAACGTCGTGAGCTCTTGCTTCACAACGTGCAACAGGTGTCTTTAGCCACAAGTCTGTTTTTGGTCATTGCACGACGACTGTTTCTAATTTTGTTAAATTAGGTTTCATAATTAAAAATTATGATTGCTTGTTTAGTAATAAATATCGAAGCTAGGGTTTCTCATTATTCAAGTTTTGTGGTTTATATGCACCTTTGAGGTGATATCTATGTAAACCATTTAGTCATAAAAAAGAAGTCTCTGGTTCTAGCCGTGGATGTAAGTCCTGACCCTGACCGAACCACGTTATATCTTGGTGTCGTGTTTATCTTGTTTTTTTATCCGCATCTATTAACGGGTTCTTGTTAAAGATTCAAGTTCGATCCTTACAAGATTGTGATCCGATTCCTTACAACCGTTTCTAACAACTGAATGTGTTAATTTAGTTTAAAATCCAATATAGTTACGAACTTTTGAATATTTGAATAATATAGTTTAGGAGCCCATTTTGACATATTCAACCTATTCGCCTTATTTCCTTTTCTTTTATTTGACTCATCTGAAATAAAACATGATCCAAATGGACACAATTACAAATCGATGGATCAAAATTGCCACTTTCAATTCTTAGAACAAACCCTTAAAACCTAGGTGCATTTGTGCACATGCACATGTGCACCTGTCAAAACCTATGATGGAAAAACACCCAGCAAACATAAATTTAAATTTTAGAAAATATAGCAAGATTGTTCTCAAATTAAAGAGAATAATTTTCTCGTTAATTTGTTATAATTTTTGTAATTTAACACCTTTCCGTTTAATGGATATATTAGTTTTATAAGTGGGTGTAATGTCATAATGTCCAAATTACCCCTCATTAATTAAGGATAAATTTGATTTAATTAATGTTATCTATTAAGACCATGAGTAGCGGATTTTCCAAACGCAAATCAACCCAAATGTCACATCAGTTGCAACATCATTTTTTCTTCTTTTTCTCTCTCTTACCCAAACCAACCCAAAACCCAAGTAGCACCATCCCAAAACAACTCAATCTTTTTCCTACTTTTTTTAATTTACTTAATTAGGCATTTATATATTAAACAAAATAACATATCTAAACAATTGTTAAAATAATAAAATATAACAAATAATATAAATAAAGATTTCATTAATAATAATAATAGATTTCAATCCTCCCAACCATATAATTCTCTAATTCTTTTTTTCTTCGCCAACGTTGCCTTAAAATTTTTGAAACCCGGGTTTAAAACCGTGGGACGTTGGTGTGTTTGAATCTGGGTATCAACTTAAGTTGCGACGTGAATGCATAATGAAAAGATTTTAAGTGTAGTAATATATTTTTATGATGGAGTTGGAAGAATGAAAGACGTTTAAGTGAGTGAATTTTTGTGAATTAAAAATGGTGTATATATAGAGGATAAGGTAAAAAAAAAAGGAAAAAGGAAAATGAATTCGGATAGTCATGGGTGTGAGAAACTAAAGGAGGTAACCTAAATGGAATCCAAAGGGGGTGGTAGTGGTGTTCCCACTCTAACCAATCAACCACCAAATGAACCCGAACACCTTAGGGTGTACCGCTACGCATCATCTAACAACCATATTCTAGAGATTTCATCATTTTGATCAATCGCTATAATTGGTTATGGTAGTTCTCGTACGAAAAACATCTATCGTTTGAACGCACCCCTATATATATATATGGAGCGGTTCAAACGAGAACTGTGAGAACCAATATAGACCAATCATTTAATTTCCTTACTTTTTTATGTAACTTTAAATCAAAAGGGTAGTTTGAACAATTTTACATTACTCTCACTTTTTTTAAACTAATATATCCATCAAACAAAAAGGTATTAAATTACGAAAATTATACCAAATTAATAAGAAAATAATGCTCTTTATTTTGAGACCGATTTTGATATAGTTTTTAAAAAAAATCGCGTTTGTTGAATTTTTTTAACACAGGTATCGACATATGCACATGTGCATATGCATAGATGCGCTTGGTTTTTTCCAGCACAGGTGTAGATATGCACATGTGTGTATATCGAGCCCTATGTTAAAAAAACTCAGTAAACGCGAATTATTTTTCCGAAAAAATATAACAAGATCGGTCTCAAATTAAAGAGCATAATTTTCTCGAAATTTGGTATAATTTTTGTAATTTAACACCTTTTCGTTTGATGGATATATTAGTTTAAGAAAAGTGAGGGTAATGTAAAAATGTTTAAATTGACCTAAATTAATTAAGGATAAGTTGATTAGTTTAAGATTATCTATTAACAAATATTTAATCCGGACCCTCCATCTTGTTGATCAATGACTATAATTGATTCTTACAGTTTTCGTACGAAAAACAGTTTTCATTTGAGACCGGACCGTCCAGGACCTAAATAATACAACATATACATTAATTAATAGTTACAATAAATGTATATGTTATATTATTTAGGTCCTGGACGGTCCAGTCTAACTAGAAATTTGACGCGAATTATATATATACACACACTAATTTGTTCACCTCTATAGTGTTACAATAACATAGGTCTAACTACACGATCACCTAAACAAATATTTAACGCGAACTATATATATACACACACTAAATAAAGTTACAATAACATAGGTCTAACTACACGATCACCTAAATAATACAACATATACATTAATTAATAGTTTCAAGGTTTGGTCATTAAGTTGTACTCGCCTGTATATATATTGGTTGCTGAGGACCGGACCGTCCAGGACCAAACCGACCCCGAAAGAGTTTATAATTGGACCATGACTGAATTTGTTCACCTCTATAGTGCAGCTTTATATATGTACAATATACACCACAGGCCGCCGGCACCATTATATATATGTATATATATGTATGTATGTATGTATGTATGTATAATATATAGTGAAAGGTTCATTTGAGAACCGTTTTTATTGCGAGAACCGTGAGAACCAATCTTACCCATCCAATTCCCCTTCTTTCAATTGAATTGTCCATCCATGAATTCTTTACATGCACCTTGCCACACTCAATACTCCCACGCTTTTCATCCATGAATTTCATTATCCAAAATGAACGGCTAAGATTGGTTTTACGGTTCTCGCAATTAAAACCGTTCTCAAATGAACCTTTCCATATATATATATATATATATATATATATATATATAGGGGAGGGTTCAAACGAGAACTGTTTTTTATACGAGAACTGCGAGAACCAATCTTGGTCGTTTAATTTGAATAATGGAATTCATATATGAAGAGCGTGAGGGGATTGAGTGTGGCAGGGTGCATGTAAGGAATTCATAGTGGGCAATCCAATTGAATGAGGGGGAATTGAACGGATAAGATTAGTTCTCGTACGAAAAACAGTTCTCGTTTAAACTTTTGCCTATATATATATATATGTATGTGTATATATATATAGGGATGAGATCAAATAAAAAGAAAATTAAAGTAAAAAGTGTAAAAGGGATGATTATTTGATCATTTTTCGGTATATATATCAACTGATAATCGTTAGTTCATCATCTTTATTGATTAAAACTAGTTCTTCATCAATTTCTTTTTGATTTAAAATACAGATTTTGAAAACAAAATTTTAGAATAATTTGTTGATGAACAAAACGCTTTCATCTAAAAAATGATGAATATGTTGGATTCATAAAAAAGAAATTGATGAAGAACTAGTTTTAATCAATAAAGATGATGAACTAACGATTATCAGTTGATATATATACCGAAAAATGATCAAATAATTATCCGTTTTACCCTTTTTACTTTAATTTTCTTTTTACTTATCTCTATCCTATATATATATATGTGTATGTATATGTATATGGGCTCTCCGTACGTAGTGAGGCCTAAAAAGGCCTATTTCATATAATTTCTTTTTAATTAAAAAGCCACTTGATACATTTGGGCTTGATTAGAAATTTGACCCTAGCCTTTAATTTAAAACTAGAAATATTAGCAATTAACTTTATTGAATAAATACGAGTTGTATCGATTCCAATATATCAAATCAAAAAATGTACACAAATAATTAATAAATAAGAACACATAGCAATCGATCAGATAATTTATCTCATAATCCCGGAGTGAATGGTATGCCGGTGGCCGGCAGCCATGACCTACCGGCAATAAGTCTCTCCACCGTGTATTGAGATGCAACACTTGCACTTCGTATAACTTGATATCCCGGCCATTTCACACGGTTTCTTGTAGATGAACCAGGACCAAAACACGCAAATTCACCGTAAACCAATGTTTTTTGAGCAAAATTACTATTATCCCATGGCGACCATCCTAATGGATTAATATGACTATCGAGGAAAGATTTAAGATAAACTGTCCTCGAATATTCTTGCCATGGCCGGCCCAAATATGTTTGTACTGTGCCCACCACCGGCCTTAGGTCCGGTGCTGGCATAATACGGGAATTATGAATTGAAATTCCTGTGTTCTGAAATGGGTCACCACGACCTTGGGCCGTTATAATATTTGCTTGGCCTTTTAATGGCCTTCGGGCCATGATCATGCAATTTTGGAAAACTACAGCCGCGTTACCAAATATGAAATCAATGGTGCCATAAATGTAACACATTTTGTAGAATTGTCTTTGAGCAAGAACAAATAGAGTGTCTTGGTAACCTTCGAAGCTACAAGCGTAGTACACCGACAGATCGGACGAGGATCGGAAGGCTACTGCCTGACTTTTTGCTGGTCCGGCGGTGTTCCGGAATGTTACACCTCGGGCAATGAATCCAATACCATCAACTCCTGAAAGTTAACAAATTTAATTCGAAAACGTCATACGATCAAATAACACCTTTAGTATGTGTATTTATGCGTGAGAGGTCAAAGTCAGCGTATCAGTACGTAACTTCTTATACCCGATTAAACAGTATTAATGATAAGTAAACTGCATTGTGAAGAAATAACATGCAACCTAACGTAATTAGTTACCATGCATATTTTATATTTTTCTTTCACGTCTACTTTACTTATCTTTGATCATAGTATTACGTATAAATGTAACCATGACTAATTCTCTTAACTTATTTCGTAAATATTATTACAAAAAAAAAAAAAAATTTGATCTTACCGACGGTTGCAGAGCTATAAGTTGTGAAACCTCCGCCAACGCTCCGGGAACCGGTAATAATGGTGTATTTTGCTCCATCACCAAGGAACATGATGTTGTTTAGATTGTTTCCAATTTCAAGATTCTCCCTATAAACACCTCTTCTTATGTAGATGATATATCTCTTATCCCCACGTTTAAGACCTGCTGCAAAGTTAAGAGCCGATTGAATAGTTCGATATCGGCTCCCTCGGGCTTGAGACACGATAATATTTGCCTTCATGTGAATCGAATTCGATTGCAACAATTTCCGGTCAGTGGGTGTAACCCAACTTGGATAATCTTCATCAAGATCTTGATTCTTTAACTTTTGCTTCACAAAAAACTGATTTATGGCCAAACTATTGCTAATCATCTCAGTTAAGTTATGCGATCTAAGCGGAGAGATGAAGTTTGTCAAATTCAAGTCCTGAGAACTCGAAAAGCAAGTTTCAAGATTGGTGAGAGCAGCGCTAAGCCAAGTTTGAGCATCAAAATCTGAGCTCTGGTTGTTTCTGAGACCAGTTAGGGTTTGGTTAAGTTGAAGAATGGTGTCGTTGACAAGCTTGTTACAATCGAGCCATACCGCCTTTTTTCTTTTGCTCCTGCATTTACTTCGGAGGCTAGTACTGCAGGTTTGCGCGTCTTGGGCCTGTTCCAAAGCGACCTGCAAAAGCAACGTCCGGAAGTCTTTTCTGTGTTGTGGGATATTATGTGCACCCCGGCTCAGGAAGAACTTGCATTGTTGTGGGTGAGGAGTCGTCTCACACCAATAATTAATGTCACCACCTGTTTCGTCGTCATCTTGAAAAGAAAAAGAAACAGAAGAAAATACAGCAAATAGATACAACAATAATGGCAAATAGATGTTGATTTTTGCCATTTGAAGGCAGGCAATTAAGGGTTTAATTAGTGTATCTTGTTGCCTGAGTTTTGTATCTAAAATGAGAAATAAGTATTTGAGAGATGGAGGATTCAAAAAAAATGTGAAGGAGTTATTATATATAGCATATATGCATGATGAGATGATGAAGAAATTAAAAGAGTAAGATATAAGTTTAGTGAAAGTTGACATTGAGAAACCCTAGAAAATGTTGAGATCCTTGTTATACGGATCCAGCTGCCATTTTCCCATTGAGAGGGAATCGTGGGTTTACATTAATGCATGGCGTATCAAGTCATTGATTATATCATCATTGTAACATGTAAATTACGATGCATGGTCGATCGTACCCCGTCGGTGACCAATAAATTAATTAAAGACTGATCATCGATGGATGGATCGATCATTAATTAAAAAGAATTATACAAAATTCGAATTCAAATATATTTCATTCGATCTACCCGCGCTAACTTAATTAGCAATATGATGGTCTTTGTTTCACTAGTTTTCATTCGATCGTTAATTTCTCTATTAATTAATTAATATTTGTCTAGATATATAGGTAAGAAGATCATGTAGCTGTGTAACACATCTATACGTACCCAAAAGATCGAAAATAACTAGCTTATCAAAATAGAAATTAAAAATTAATGTTATAACTTACTATTGTGCATGAAAAAAAAAATATATATATATATATATATATATATATATATATATATATATATATAGGAGAGTTCAAACGAGAACTGTTTTTCGTACGAGAACTGCAAGAACCAATCTTGGCCGTTCATTTTGGATAATAGAGTTCATGGATGAAGAGCGTGGGGGGATTGAGTGTGGCAGGGTGCATGTGAGGAATTTATGAGTGGGCAATCCAATTGAAGGAGAGAGAATTGGACGGCTAAGATGGTTCTCGTACGAAAAACAGTTCTCGTTTGAATTTTTACCTATATATATAGAAAGGAGATCAATTGCGAACGCCTTAATTTGTTCGCAAATTGCGAACATTGCATCAAGTCAAACTTTGCGGCATATTATATTTTCATTTTTGCAATTTAGTTGTAGAACTATGTTTCCCGTTGATGGATTTTGTGCGTGTGTAGTGTGTATATATATAAGATGAGATGTAATAATTTTATACTAGATGCAGTGGTTTTTAAACAAAATGTATTTGTTCTTAAATTAGAATCCACCTATTAATTCGCGCATGATGGACTAGTTTTAAGAGAAATTCATGTTTTTTAGATATTATGCAATGATTTTAAGTTTGATACAGTGATTTTATATACTAGATGCAGTGTTACTAAAGTTTCTATTTTAAGAAATTTTTCTATTGGATTCCCACCCTATATATATATATATATATATATATATATATATATATATATATATATATATATATATACAACTGAAAACGTACCGATATTAGGAATGTTCTGTCTTTGAATGTCATTTGAAGATACCGGGTTTAATTTGAACCAAATTATATTTAAATAGTTCAATTTAATTTCTAAAAGGTTTTAAAATTAATGACGTACTTTCGAATACTCAAAATTATTTCTAACCAAACTGGAGTCCCGAACTACATTATACCTTATATACATAAATCAATTAATAGCATTATTAGATAATAATTAATATACATTACTTGGATTATAATCCAAAAGAAAAGAGGGTAAGCCGGCCTCCTTTTGAACATTATATCGTACGTACATGTGGATGATATATATATATATATATATATATATATATATATATATATATATATATATATATATGAGCATATATATTTAATTAATTATGTATTAGAATTAGAATGAGGAAATTATCCGGCGGCGGTTCATGTAAAAATGAAGCAACGTAGAATATTATAGATGGAGCTGGTCGATCGATGTGATGGAGCTTCCGTACAGACGATGGTTTCTTGTAATTCTAGATAAAAATTCTCCAATTAATTCTTGTTTTTAATTAAAAAGAGCCCGGCCAGCTGATCGATCGATCCATATTCGTCATTAATCACGTAATCTTCAAGCAACTTAATTAATTAATTAAGTAATTTAAATCCACTTTTCAACCACCATATTCTCAGGAACAAAAAACTCCTACTATACATACCGCCATGTGAGTTTTTCACGTACCTTAATTTTTCTTTATTAATTCCTATATACAAATTTAATATAACGTTTTTATTAAGTAGCTCAAGTTGACATGATACTATTAGCTACTTTTTAATTAATAATAAATAAATTTCAAAAGAAAATATATAAACTACGTACGTACATGCTCGACTTTTCGATCCGATGTTATTAAGTATATCATATCGATCCCTAACTTCACTATTAGCTACTTTTCGATAGGTGGTGAAATGAATGAACCGGGTGACTTGCATATATGGATACCGCAGTAAAGTAGAAAGAAAATTATGAACCTAACATGCTCCCGATTGTTCTATGTTCAATTGTTCATGGTTTTTGATGTTAGACCTTTGTGTTCATTTTATTATTTTAGAATAGTTTTGCTTCTAATAGTATTTTCTACAAGTACAAGGTATATTATGAAAATAACTGATAGGTTTATAAACAATTATAATTGAAACTTTAATAATACCTATATTTTGTTCTTGGCCGTATTTATTCCTCTCACATACGTATCACAAATTCATCCAAGATCATTATAACTGTGTATTGATTGATATTTGATATCACGAGTTCTATAATTGGTATCAGAGCCAAAGAGTGATTCAAAGGTAAGTTTTCAATTGATTTCTAGATGTGGTCTTGTTCTATTATGATACTATCGTCGCCTCTCATATAGGGTTTCAACTATTCTTGATTTTTTGTTTTTGATTCAAATTAATAGTTAGGTTTGTTGAGTTTAGTGTTTATTTGGATATTGGGAATGAAAATACTTGATATGGCTGTGTTTAGAAGGATCAAGATCGATTTACAAGTTTTGGAACCGTAGTAGTTCATCTAGGTCTCGCCATTGTTCATTCGTTGCCTCGCCATTTGTTCACCTCGCCAATATTGCCTCGTCATTTCTACCAAGCCATCTTCCTTTCGCCATTTTCTTCAAGCCAACCCATCAAGCCAACTTCACTATGCCTTATCATCAACCTATCCCACCGAGCTATCTTTTTCAAGCCATCTTTACCAAGCCAACTTTTCGAACAGATTTACATTCAACTTTATCATTTCACTCAAAGATCCATCGTCAAATATCAATCGTGTTTGGTGTCAACAAATTAACCATGCTTCGTGCCAAAGAAGTAATTATCGAGTTAAATAAGGAGACAGAAAACCTTATTCTTTGAGTAGATTGGACAAACAAACAGAAAAAGAGAGCAGATAATTTAGAACAAGAAAATGCAGAAATTACTTTACAACTGTCTGAATTGATTAAAAAACTTCACACATCAGAAAACAAATATTACGAGTTTGAGATTGAAAAACGTGCCAAAATAAGAAATCTTGAACAACAATTGTTAGATATTCAGAGAAAGCTTTAGGAATAAAAGTGAGATACTTTTGAATGAACGAAATAGCAATTTCTTCTTCAAAACAATTGTGGTTATTTTTATCGTGCTACTCCTTGTCGTGTTGCTCGTCTATTTGTGTGTGTTAGTCAAACAAGACTGCACATCTTTCCACCTTGCCTGAGCTTAAATATCAATTTTTGGTTTACTTCGTCAAACATCTCTTAAGACTATCTAAAAAAAAGATTTGCATAAAACCAAATCACTTTTCACCGGTTGTTTATCATAAAAAGATATATGTTCGAAAGATCGAGGGGGAACAAGGTAATGAAAAAGTTTAAAACCGTTATTGATAATCAAGAGCCACATTCAAAGGGGAGTATATTTTTTATTTAATGAAAAATAACTAGGATGCTGAAATTAAAGATTCCTTCAATAATCTTTTTGTGTTTATACTTAAGATCAACTGCTCTAGTGAAGAAAATATATATTTTTTCCTTTACATGTTTTATTTGTACAATGAACACAAATGGGGAGAATGTTAGACCTCAAATTGTGTTCATTTTATCATTTTAGAATGATTTTACTTCTAGTCGTATTTCCTAAAGGTATAGGGTATATTATGAAAATACCCGATAAGTATATAAACAGTGTAATTAAACATATTCTAATTGAAGCTTTCATCATACGTATACTGTGTTCTTGGCCATATTTATTCTTCTCATATACGCAAGGTTTTGAAAACCAGACCGGTCATCAAACCGGTTGTTCTATTGGTTTACTAGTTCAACTGGTTGGACCGGTCGGACCATTTTAAAGAATCGGATGACGTTATAAATATTTAAAAGTGGAAAAGGTAAAAAAAAAACTTAGCCGCAAGTTGTCGTGAAATGGATTTAAGATGAAAATATTAGGGTAATAGTTTAACTGTAAATTGGTAATACGTTAAAAGTCTAAATGAAATTGGAATTAGCTACTGGGTCACTAAAACAAAAAGAATAAAAAAGAATAAAAACGGTTCAAAGTAGTTTAATACGGTTCGGTTTAGCGGTTCAACCTCCCGGTTCAACGGTTCACACTAGTTCAATACCCAGAGGTTTGATCGGTTCTTTTGAACCAGTTCCGGTGCCGGTTCCTGGTTCAACCGGTTGAACTGGCCAGGCCGGTCCGGTTCTGAAAACCATGCACATACGTATCACATATACATCCAAGATCATTATAACTCTATGTTGATTGCTTCATTGTTTGATTGATACTTGATACCATGGGTCCTACATTTGAGTTGCACCTCCGGTCTATTGAACCTATTGAAATAGCAATTTAATCGCAAATAAGCACGAAAGATAAAAATAAGATTACCACATAATAACTTTCCTTAAATTCATATAATTAATTATTTGTCAATTCATCGAGTTTTACATACAACAATATATATATATAGAGAGAGAGAGGGGGGTAGAGATCAAGTAAAAAGAAAATTAAAGTAAAAAGGGTAAAAGGGATGATTATTTGATCATTTTTCGGTATATATATCAACCGATAATCGTTAATTCATCATCTTTATTGATTAAAATTAGTTCTTCATCAATGTCGCAACCCTTCATGGCAACAATTCAGAAAATAACTAAGTACCACTAAGTCTAGCTTATGCTTCAACAGTCTCCCTTAAGCTAGCTCATGACATTTCATGATCTTTCCTTAAATAATTGAAGCTTCCAACTTGCACTGCCTTGATAAATATATCAGGAACTTGTTCGTCGTCTATGGTACAACGGAACTCAAATTCAATATCACCTACTAACAAGTTCATGAATGAAGTGATATTTGATACAAGTGTACTTACTCTTCCTCATGGATGAGTACTAGACTCGTCATTAGTACCATAAATATAACAGGTTTATTATCATAATAGATCTAGAGGTCGGTGATTTTAGAGGAGCATCTAATTCTTTTATCATAACTCTTAACCACAGGACTTGACATATATCCACCAATTAAGAGAGATAGGTATGTACTTGGCTTCTGTAGAAGATAAAACAACAATACTTTGCTTCTTTGATATTACCATGATGAGACTGCTCAGGATCCTAAGTTAAAGATGAAACCGGACATGCCCTTACTATCATCTAAACTACCCCCAAAATCACTATTACTACGACCTATTAAACTACGTTCATTTACTCTTTTATAAACAATTCACAAACCCTCGAAAAACATTCCTATATCCCGGTGTTTAGGTCCAGATTGGTTGGAGTGATTTGCAAACATGATATCCAAATTAAAGGAGGTCGAGTTCACTAAGCTCACGTTAAGCTAGCTCTGATATTGACTAGAATCAGTTGCTTCAGATGTGTTTTTATGATAATTTGAGACCAACATCGATAGGATTGGAAATTGGATGAAAGTAATTCCTATTAAACCTAATAAGTAGCTCCTTTGCATAGTTTAGTTGTGAAATATATATTTTTCCCTCTTTTTGCTCGACTTCAATCTCTAAAATATGTGGTGTACCAGATATATCTATTTTAGACTCACATTTCATAGAGTTTTAAATATTTTGATCATTTCTAAAGAAGCGCTAGCTTGTAAACACTAAATCGTCCATATAGAGGCAAAGAACTAATAGATTATTTTTAATACTTTATTAATTTTTTTTATCAAGAGTGTACTACGTATACACATATATACATCTATTGAATCCGTTTTATGTGAAGTAACGTCTATCCTGTTATACCATCCACGCGGTGCCTATTTTGTTTAAAATTTGTTTTATTACATTCTTAAATAGAGGCAAAGAACTAATAATGATTCCATGGTATAAACTGTGATTTATTAAAACTAAATTTGACACATGAATTTACTCCTCTAGGTAATTAAAATTCTAAGTGGGGAAGCCATTTACCAAACTAAGGCATGAGTCAATTAGGGGCATAGTGTCGTCATTTTAGAGTCAATTAGGGGCAATCATATATATCATATCCCAGAAGATATGTGGTCTGAACCTTCCTAATTGCTTTTGCTTTTCTGAATTTTGCCCTCTCGGAATATTGCTTTCTGAGTTCGATCTGCCAATTGCTTTCTAAAATTAAATAGGAAGTTGACTTGAGACTCTTTATGGGCTCTTTCTCGATGGGCTTTTCTACTTTATTAATTTAGGAGTATTGGGCAATTAATTAGGTAAGACCTTATTATCTTTTCTTTATATTGTATTAGGATAGCTAGCTTCTTCTTAGTTGACTTTTGCTAAATTATTACTTTAATTGAATTTAATTTATTTGTTAACAAATTGAACTCAATTTAATGATTTCATTGACCTAGCAGAGTTATTTCTGTAAATTGATAACCCCAATAGGGTTTCATTCTTGTGTATTCCATTAGGTATAAATAATACACTTTGTAATATACAATGAGGCCCCTATGCTATATAAGATAAACAACTAAAAACCTATGTTTAACATTCCCTCCGCAGTCATAGCAGGAGGCTCATGAATGCTCAGACTGGTTCGAAAGTCGAGAAATAGCTACGAGGACAGACCTTTAGTGAATATATTTGCAAACTGATGAGCCCAAGGAACATAGAGCACCCGAATCTGACCAAGAGAAACATGTTCTCGAACAAAGTGTATATTTATTTCAACATGTTTGGTATGTTGGTGTTGTATTGGATTTGATATTAAATACACGACACTCACATTATCACAAAAACAGTAGTACGTAGCACGAGACAAAAAGCATGATAATTCAAGGAGAAGATTATGAAGCCATTTTGTCTCAGCTACAACATTGGTGACACCCATATACTCAGCTTTGGCACTAGAACTTGACACAACATGTTGACGTTTTGAGGACCACGAGACTAAGTTATCACCAAGGAATACACAATAACCGAAAGTGGAACGTCGAGTTTCTAAACACCCTGCCTAATCTGCACCTGAATAAGAAATCAGACGATCAATGGAGGAAGGGCAAAATATGTAGACCGTGATTTAATGTACCCTGAAGGTATGTGATAATGCATTTGAGATCAAGCATATGCGGTTCACGAGGATCATGCATGTGAAGGCAAATTTGTTGGACCGCATATGAGATATTAGGACGAGTAAAAGTCAAACACTGCAGAGCACTAGCAAGACTACGATACAAAGTGGGGTCGGAAACAGGAGTTTTAGTGGAAGGGAGTTTAGATTTTGTATCTACAGGAGTGCTACACGGGTTGCACAATGTCATGTCTGCCCGAGAGATAATATCATGAGAAAAAGACGATTGAGACAGGAATAGAACAATATCGGACCGAGTGGTAGCGATCCCAAAAAATATGAGGGAGGGCCAAGATCAGTCATGGCAAACTCGGAACCCAAACAAGTAATCACTTGAGAGACAAGACTCTGGGAAGATTAGGTCATATACACAATTAGGTCAGCGTCAATGCATGTGTGTATCAAGATTTAAAGTTTGGTGTTTGGTGATTATTGACTATGGTAAGATGGTTTGGATGGAGTTAGAAGTGGCCAATGGTTCGGCCGGAGATCTACTCAAGGTTAAGATTCAAACTTTCAAAGGTTAATCTTTATAAAAATAACAAACACTAAATAAAATATAACATTGACATTATCAAATAAACAAAAAGATCAAATGTGTTGTATGATGAAATATAGTACTTATATTGATGTTTACCATGATAAAGTGTCCAAACATATCCTACGCTTGGGTTTTCTTTTATTTGCAGTTGTTTGGACGGAACCGTTCAGTGCTGAATGTTAACATATATCACCTTTGATTCTCGGCTCCTTATGAATATTATGCTAAATAAAATATAAAAATTTTGTTGAACTGTTCTTTCTTAATACTTTAAGAAATAAGCATTTATTTATTGTCAGGCTTTCTTTTTGGTATTATCACATATGTTTGTGCAAGTCCATAGGTAAGTTTGTAGGATTTTCACAAACATATAAATTATTAAAGAATTTAGATTAAATTTTTAAATTTGGTTCTTGTAGTTTGCTCAAAATTTTACCTTTCGTCCTTAAGTTTTCAAAATTACATACACGGTCTTTATGCTTTACATTTCTTTGTGAGTTTAGTCCTTTATGTTAACTTTCGTTAGCTTTTGTTGTTAAAGGTCCTCATATGTGTGGCTTGCCCATGTGGGTATTATGGTCATTTTCACTCTAATCCTTATTACCAAACACATGCTTAAAGGCAACAATTTAGAAGGGAACAAATCATCAACTAGGTTTTTTGATTTTCAAACAAAATTTAAAAGCTAACAAATCACCAATTCCCCGAATTAAGAAGCTAACATTCACATAATCTAGAAATAATTTCATCATCTAAAGGAAGATTCAAATACGAAAAATCATGAACTCACACAATCATACTAAACAAAAATTTAATGAATCTCAATCACATGATGAACAAAAAAATTTCACATAAAACCCTGCATTTAGACAATAAAAAAGACGCTAAGTTCCCTTCCTGTGGTCTTCTAAAAATAAATTACGGTCAATGTCGTCCTTGATAACTCTGGAACCGACAAAGAGGAATCTGTGGCTTTGAAGCTTAGGATCTGGTGATTCGAGTCAATGTGTCCTTGAAGCGGGTGTCTTAAAGCCTTGTGCCTTTTCTTTTCTCCTTTTTTCCCTCACCTATGTTTAGAGAGATGACGAGAGACAAGGGAATTCCTGTGTCGGTGTTTTAGATGGTCGCTGTCAGTGGAGGTTTCGCAAGGTGTCAGCAACAGTAATGGTTTAACAAGCTGTTCGCGACGATGATTGTTCGCATATGTACACCACTTCCAATTTTAGAGAGAGGGGGGAGAGAAATTGTGCGTATTTATGTGTTTTGAAGGATGGAGAGAAACAAGGGGATGCCGACGATGGTGTTCTAGATGAGTTCCGACGGTGGTGGTTTCACAGGGTGTTAGTGACGGTGGTTCATCGGTTCAACTTTTAGAGAGAGAAAGAGAAAGCGTGTGTGTCTTGAGGGATGAAGACAATGTAATCTTATCTTTCGTACACATAAAGAGACAAAGTGAGAATGTGTTTGGTGAAAAGATTAAAGTAAAAGTGACAAAGATATCGTCATGCTCAAAGCATACGAGGGCCTTTAATAACAAAAGTTATCGCAGATTCGCATCGAGGACTAGATTCTTTATAAAAATTTAAAGAATGAAAAATGAATTTTTAAACAAAGAACAAAACGAAATTTTTAAGTTACTTGAGAATCTATTATATATACGTCGAAGTCTTGTTAGACTTAAAAATGATGAAAAAACATAACGAAGATTGTATAGAATTTTGGCTCCCATTGTTGATTCGCAAAAAAAAAGGTAGAAGTTAATCCAATTTGATTTTCAAAGAATAAAAGAGATTAAAAAACGTACACGCCATCCGTGGGACTCGAACCCACGACCACGTGGTTAAAAGCCACGCGCTCTACCAACTGAGCTAGAACGGCTACGCGTACTTAGTTTAAAGTTATTTTATATAAATGAATATCATGATTATGTTCGAGTGGTGTATACTCTTTCCCGTTCTTGGGTCGATTATCAAGTGAACTATTCCATATAAAATCAAGTTAGTTTTTTTTCAATAGATCGTTGATGATATGTCAATATACCTTTTATTAGAAAAAGGAGGATTTTTATCTTTCATATGAAACTAAAAATAATTTTCGTTATTTAATACGTATTTTGGTCGAAATTAGTATAGATTAATTAAGAAAATTTTACACATAAACTAGTGAACTTTTAAACTAAGTGCTAAGATCTATAAGGTTTCCCAAGCAGCTTGGTGATCAATAGTATTTATTATCTGCGAAATCACGTTACTAGATTATCTCACTCGATCTTGATGGTAAAAATTTTTAAGCTTGAAGGTTGATAGCATCTATTCTCAATTGAACATATGTAGAATGAAGAATAGTGTTTTCATATCTTTAACACAATATGTTTGATCCAAAGTGGATCTAACAGCCAACAAACATGTTTATGGACTGGTGGCAGAATGACACACGGGGTGGAAACCATCCCAATTTTAAGAGTTTTTTTCCAATTTTCATTTTTGTTGTTCCGGTTTAGTTTGTAAATAAATCGATTTGTAGTTATGAGGTGTCGATTTGTATCTTCAAGATTTTAGTTTCTTTCAAAATTAGAACCAGAGCAATGTTATTTCCTTTACTAAGAGCCACATAATTATCCTTGTAATAACAAGATCTATCAAAACAAATGATAAAAAAAAAGAGAGAAGTGATCGAGAAAATAAAAGATGCATAATTGTTCTATAATATAGTTAGATTAGATTAGAGGGATGAATATGTACACGGCGTTTATACTTCATTCACAAGAAAAAAACAAGCAATATTTTCCAGTAAATTAATAACCTTAAGTGTATTAATTAAGTAGAAAAATGTTTATTATAGTCCATAATTAACTTATAGTTTTAAGTAACTAATTTTAGTCTTTGGATCAATCAAAATTAATGGTTCAGATTAAATTTTAAAAATTTGGACGGAGTAAAATTTTCGTAATTTTTCGTAATTGACACGTAATTGTATACTGAATCACCTGTGATTAACTATTAAAATTTTTAAACTATGTTTTTTAAATAAACTTTATTAAACACAACCCTAATTAAATAAAACAAAACGCGTATACATATCACCTCCCTTTCGGTAGTTTATGCGACCTTATACTATCCTTGTGTGAATGATCTTACATATCGGGCCTGGACGAGCAGTGTGAACATCGCCCCATTAACCTCCCAAAGCATATCTTGCTTCCATGTCAGGAATCTTTCTAAAAGTGTTAGATATACATGATAAGATGATACAGGGCCTCCCTCTAACAAAATCACTTCACATTATGTGTCCACCGTGGCTCCATTAATGCTGACATCAGAGTCAAAGACAAATGGAGGCTGAAGGGTGCTTAACCCCCTATAATTAGCCTAAAATTCTTATATATTATAAGACAAATCGAGTAACTTTTTATTAAGTTCATCGCCAAATAAAATTAAAAACCCAATATAAAACCAAAATAAATAATAAAGACTAAAGCAACATTCTGCCTTTAAGGGTTTGAAAGTTTTCTTATTTTATACACTTTTTCTCGATCGAGTTGTTTTTCATGAAATTTTAGTCCGCTTCCAATTCATTGATTGATATTTTATTCTCTGTTTTGCAATTCTACCTGTGCATCGTATTAATTTAAATGTAAATGTTGCTTTTTATTATATCAAAACCAAACCATCAAAGAAATTGGAAACTAGAAAAAATGGGAATAACCTATATATCTTACTATCTAGTTTATAATATTGAATTATAAAATTTAATATAATAAAGAACCTTCTGTTATTGAAATCGTGAGTCAAGAGTTTGTAGTAAACAATTATTTTTGTTATTGAATTATTAAATCACAAATCATGAGTTAACGCCATCGAATTAAATTGTTATTATTTTAACTTTTATGATGTGAAATATTGTTTTATTTAACATTTGTTACAAACATGTTAATTAATGACAAGACGATTGATTTTAAGTATTATTTTAACACGTAATTTCTTATTTTTAAACGAACTTCCATTATTTATTTATCTTACAAAATCATCAAACTTTTTACATCATTCGTATATTATGAGTATTATTAGTATACGAGTCCCCCTATTTAGAAATCCTAGCTCCGCCTCTGACTGACATAAAGCAAAAGACAAGACGTTTTGATTGTAGTCGTGTTAAATCCGTTGAACCGATTCAACCGATTCTATATCCGGTCCGGATTACAAAACATTACTCGTTACTCCTCTTTCATATTCTAAACCTCGGAAATATGCCAATATATAATGTCTCCTCTATGCTCTCAATAGCCTCACTTGTGCGGTCTTTTTTTATTACCTAACTTCAACAAATATGTTATTTATCCGTGTTTTAGAAGAATAACATGTAAGAATCTTAAACGTTGTCACACATATATTTGTAAAAAATAGTTTACTTAGAAAAAGGAAAAACTCTACATTTATAAATATGTAGATTTTGTTTTAAAAAGTCAGCTTTTAAATGTGTACATTTAGCAATAAATAGATAATTAGAGAAGTTTACACTTCAAATTAAACGTGTACTTTTGTAACTTTGGAATTAATATTCAAATTGTCTACGCTTTGAAGTGTAGAAATTTAGATATTTTGTCCAGATTAATAAATTCGACTTGTCTATGCTTAAAACGTGTGCCTTTTATTCCCGATTGTTACATAGGCATGAGTGGCGAACACTCCCCCCAGCCTCACAAATTGTGCAGCTTTTTGGCTAACATATCTTGGTGGATAATGAAGAAAACTTTAATTTTGCATACATTTCTTGCTCTAGCTAGTTCCCACACTTACTTTCCTAGCTTAATTATAATTCTGGCCTGCATAGAAATAAAGGTGGTCCGCAAGGTTGTCAAGTTGCATGCGTGGCCTACACTTTTGAAATAAAATCGACATATATATATATATATATATATCTATATATATGTGTGTGTGTGTGTTCAGATGATTTAATGAGTGGGATCTCTGAAGTCTGAACATATATTATAATTCATGTATGATTGGAAATATGACTTGGCATCCATATTCTTAATTGATGGGTCGGGTTGGGATATTGGGTTGGTCGGTAAGGTGAGGTCTAGTTTTGAAGGTGATTCTAGTATGTTATTTCTTGCTTCTTTAATTTTGGTTAAAGTAATGTGAATATTAAATAAAGTTTAATCTTGAATGTGAATGTGAATGGTGACGTAGAGATAGATGAACCACAGAATGACAGAGGAGAGGAAGAACTAGCTATATATGAATCACGTGATAAGGTATATATTTTATCATCTCCGTTGTTAATTTGTCTTTACTAATGATTTTTGACAACCAGTTCACATGTAGGACAGTAGTACCCTTTTTAACTTTATACCCTTTTTATTTTCTTTTATAGTTAAACAATCTACAGAAACACCACACTCACACACAGGAGGAGGAGGAGGACCGGCCTTAAGCAAAATGCAACCTTTCTCTTCTTCCATGCTATCCCTTTTAGCTATCCTCTCCTTAGTTCTTTCATACAACTTCACCATCATCTCTGCAACTTCAAGATTCCAGTTAGAAACCGAAACCCATCCCAACTCCAACACCACCTACACTGATTTCATCAAGTCCTCGTGTCAAACCACACAGTATCCGGAGCTGTGCTTTAACACCCTTTCCCCTTATGCCTCCACCATCCAAACAAACCCTAGAGAACTGGCCAATGCCGCCCTGTCCGTGAGCTTGAAAAGTGCAAAGTCGGTTTCAAAAGGCGTACGGGAGCTGTCCAAAGGGCGGGACTTGAGTATGAGAGACGGGCAGGCAGTGGCGGACTGTTTGGAAAACATGAGTGATACTGTGGATGAGATGAAGAAATCGATGGTGGCAATGAAGGATTTAGAGGGCCCAGATTTTATGGAGAAAATGGGGAATGTGAAGACTTGGGTGAGTGCGGCTTTGACAGATGAAGATACATGCATGGATGGATTTGAAGAAAATGTTGGGAAGATGAAAGAGACCATCAGAGGGTATATAGTGAATGTTGCAGAGTTAACAAGCAATGCATTGGCACTCATTACTAATATTTCTTCTACTTAATTAATTAACTGCTCAATTATTTGGAAGATAATTGTTGAGGAAATTAAAGCCAGTGGGATTCATCTATATATGTATTGTTATATATATATATATATATATATATATATATATATATATATATATATATATGTGTGTGTGTGTGTGTGAGTACAAATACTATGTAGGGCTACTAGCTAGCTAGGGTACTGGTTCAGTTGGTTGCATATTAATTAAGTAGCAGGACATATATATATATATATATATATATATATATATATAATGATCATTCTAGCTAGATTGATGAGAAATAATATATATCGTTACGACCGTATGTATAAAATTGTAATTTTCATAAGAAACTGAATGCTTTGTATGGTGGTTACCAGAAAATAAAATATAAAAAAAAGTGTAGATAAATAATTAAATAGTGTTGTACGTACGTGTTGTGAAATGTGAATGAGATTCACGGAAGGACCGTGTCCTAATTCCTACGGACAATTCCATGGTTACGGGCCTGGCCCCATAACATTTTGGACCGATCGATGACGATGCTTGGATGTAGGCCCGGCCAGTTATCACAAATAAAAGTTTGTAAATTGTCTCAAACAAATCGTCCAATTACTTGCGACTATAAAAGCGATAAAGAAAGCGTCACATAAAAAAAAATGTGTGACATTTACACTATTTATTTCCAACAAAGTATTGCTGTTGTATCGCTTTAATCCAATTAATAAATAAAAACTCTTGAATAGAAAATAATATAAGTGCAGATGCATTCTTTTTAATTAAAAAACTTGACCAAAATTCTACCCAATCATGTAATATTATATTATGTTGTTAAAGTTATAGTTAGATAACATGTTTGTAACTTTTTTTCAAACTTTAATAACCTCTTTGTATGCATTTTTTTGCTTTTCAAGATATGATATGAGTCCATGTTTCACTATAAAAAATCCGGGAAGATGAGATGTTCACTTTCACATAAGAACATGCACAATTTTTATAATTCTAGTTATGTAATTTTTTAGATATATCACATTATTGTCATACACTCGTACTAAATCAATGACCCACCTCTATAACTTATAGGCTTGGGTCAAATAAAGCATTAGCTAATCAGATCTAGGGTGTGGATAGTGTAATTTTTTAAAATGACAAATACATACCCGCTAAACCTACCACTAAATCTATTTTATTGTCTACAATGATACTTAAACCCACAACCTCTTAGAAGGGGATACGACTTCACAACACTAGATAATGCTGGGCTACAAGCCCTTTGGTGTAGATAGTGTAATTGAAACCAACAAAATAGGTCAAACCAAATAAGTTTAGCCAATATGATTGGGTCAGTCCGTTGTACGTTAGCTATCTTGTTTTGGATTTTTCAGACCATCTCGACTTGTTCCTCAAAAGTGATATAAACTATTTTATTCATCTTTCTGTGAAGATGTACATCTCAATTCCAGTTGATACAGGTTGGAGAGCAATATGTATTTGGTTTTTAGCTTTCTTTTAATTCTCTATAGTTTTTAATTTTCGTGTTTATTGACAAAAATTATGTATAGCCCTAGAAGAATGTTTAATATAGTACATACTTAATTCATAGTTCTAAGGAACTAATTTTAGCCTTTGGATCAATGACATCAATGTCCAGATTGCATATTAAAATTTTGGGCGGAGTGACATTTTCATAATTTACATGTGATGCTTTTACAAATCATATGTGATTATATACTAAATCACCTGTGATTGACTATTAAAATTTTAAGACTATACTTTTTACATTAATTTTATTGAACACAACTCTATAGTGCTATCTCCTTAGTGATTTGATTTAAAACGAGTATTTGCGTTTAATTTGCTTTTGTTAAAAGTGTTGGCAATAGTTGTTACCTGGCATCCATTAAAAAAGCTTTTTTCAATCGGTAACTAATTACGCCCTTACATCTTTTTCCTTTTTCGTGTTTAAAGGAAACAAATAGAAATATATTCAACACAAATTGTTAAATCAACCGTAGAATAATATAAACTTCATAGGTATTTTATATTATATTAATTATTATTTATAGAGTACAAAACTACAAATGGTATAAGAGATCCCATAATAATGAATTCCTAATGGACATCTATACAACTATGTTAGATCATCCTATACTATACAGTACACACTAATCTACATTATCTATAATACTCTCCCGCAGTGAGAATGGTAGAAGATCTATTTTTCACGCTAGAGAGAAAAATACAACAAAAGAGATCAAATACATAAGAAAAAGGAAAGAGATGTGTAGAAAAGAACTTTGTGCAGGCGGCAATGTAGTGGTGACTGATTGATGGTCAAAGTGGCGGCTAGAAGTGTGACGGCGGCAGTAAGAGTTATGACTGCGGCGACGGGAGCTAAAACTACAGCTATGGCGGCAAGAGGCATAGTAACGGCGGGTGACGACGGTCGGAGCAACAACTGCAACGGCAGAAGCTACAACTATGGTGGCGGTTAGAGATGCAGCGGCAACGAAAACTTTTATTTACAATATCTCCTCGGCCTGGGTAGGGCGCGAGGGTAAAGAAAAGAAATAAAGTCATCAAGGTGTCCGACGGGTAGAAGGAAAGCGGTGTAGATGGCGGTTGTCGAGGTTAACAAACATATAACCATGTATTCTAACACATGTAACAGTGTGTAGTAGTAAAAGAATTGAATCCATGGAGACTAGCTCAATTTAAAGTTCTATGCAATCTAAAGATTAAGGTAATTTTGTGACAACATTAAAATAAAATAAAGTGGGGTTTTGAAGTTTGGTTCTTTAAAACTAGAATTTCACAAGTAAAAGTTGCAATTAAGCAAGATGATTTGAATTAATGAGATGAGAAACGGTCAACATTGGATTTCTTCACATGAACAACTAGCTACTTATCATCAAGGATCATGGTTCAATACTTGTACTTCAATTTTATTTGGCTCTAGCAACTCAAAGCTTCAATGACCTAGAATCTTCGTATTTCATATGGAGGTTGAAGAAGCTTCTAACATACCTTCTTAATCAAAGTCATAAACCAAACAAGCATCTAATTTACAAAATTGACTAGCATTACAATTTAAGAATCACTAAATCCAAGAGGAGTCAAAAGCTTAACCATGTTGAAGAATACGTACAATTCCATGGTTTGAGTCTTTGAGAGATGTCATAAACATTCATAAAACTAATTGTTACTTGTTGTTTTGAAGATCTATTACGTAATCAAGAAAACAACTAATATAAATCGTTCAAACATTTACACTCGTGGTATATAAACATAAGAAGGATGTAGAAATTAAACAAGGAACCATACTCATAAATATGAAGAACAAGTTCATAAAACCCTTCAAATCATTGCTAGCAATTCATGACTTTACAAATGTTAACCAAAATGGAACTTAGCAACACATGGCTAGAACAAAAAAGAAGAGGATAATTGTTCCAAACATCAAACAAGTGAAATGGATAAAAAAAATATTTTCAAGATTCACCAAGTAAACCCTAAAATCATCTCCATGGATGGAAGAAATCTTCAAGATTCACCAAGTAAACAAAAAAACGTCTCCTTCTTGCTCCCAGACGTTCTATGTTGTTAAGTGTAGAAAACCCTCTTTCCCCCTCAAAATAGCAGAAAAACAATAAAGGACGAATATGTCCCTGCAGATCTCGCGCGAGCCGCACACAACCCACACGGGCCGCGTGATAGCATCTAGCAAGATTTTGACCTTGCATGCCCAAGTATCTATCAAGGATCTTCAAATTATTGATGTTCCATCTTCCTTTAGCTACTAGACCGGAGTGTTAAGCTCATAACTCATTTTTTTTAAGCCCAAATATCTACACATGATCATTAACTAATCATTGATCCAAATGTTGAGCCCAATTCTTCAAGTCCATAATGCTCTACACAATTCATGATGTTTCCAAATTTCTCCCGATCAACTACCATTTTTCAATAGTTTTTTAAAAAATCTGAAATTAAACACGGAGACTAGGCAGTACTCGATATAGGTCAAAATAAATAAAAGAGAGAAATATGCAATATGATACAAATAAAAACAACTAATATGCTAAAATAAATTATGAAAAGAAGAAAATAAAATGCACCTATCAGTAGAATAATAAAAACCGCGTAGGTATTTTGTCTTATAATAATAACTATTTATATAATACAAAGGGTATAAAAAAAACCCCTAATAGACCTTAGCTCAGTAGCTCATCTATACAATTAAGTCGGGTCATCTTACGCTAAAACCCTAATCTATATTATCTATAATAATCGTTTTTAATCTATTAACCTCAACCCAATACTAAATGGGTCTAATTCTATAGACGTAAAACTAAAGCCCAGCATTTTTTGGTGAGCAAATGAGCTGTCAAGAACATGAAAGCTGTGGTGGATTTGTTAGGAGCGGAGGTGCTACAAATAGGTCTCTGATGCATTCATTTGATGATCCCATGAGATGCGGCATTTGTCAAGCAGCAATTGACGACTGCAGCCACGTGAGTCAAATGTGGATGATGAGATGGAGCTCCAGATTGGTTTGACTTTGGTGCACAGAGATCACGTCCATCCACGTTAATTGCTCTACTTCATAGTTCATACATATACATATATATATATAGGCTGGGTTTCCCACATGCTCCCTTTGGAATCACAACTCATAAAATCTTAGCCGCATACCTCCACGTTAATTAAATCAATATCCAATGCTAAATCTAATCTCCTTATTCTATTCTTCTTATAATAAAATATATTATTATTATTATTATTTGACGTCACCTTGAGAGAAAGTAAACACGACGGATAATAGCACACATGCACTATATATGAAAGGAATAACGAATTTTTCTAGTATTTTTCTATACCTTCAACGTACCAAAATAAAATTAAAGCGATACATACATAAAAAACAATTGTTGAATAATCAATACACAAAGAGTATATGCTTCAATGAGTCGATGACATGTGTATAGGAAATGTGTTATCAAAGGCCACAGATCGATCGTGTGTAAGTCCTAGATCATGTCGTGATAATCGTTGCACCGATGTTATTAAGCAGGGCCATCTTAAGGAACAGGCTATCCGGGCAACCGTCCAGAGCCAATGGCTAAAGGGGGCCCACAAATAGTATACTATATATATATATATATACTATATTATAAAGCATTTAAGCCCTTAAAATCTTTTAATTTTAAGTAATTTGAAATTACTAATTTACTCCTTATTAACTTTATAAGGAAACTATTATATAGAGCTAATTAGATTCTTAAATTCCATTTTTATAACTAAACCTTCCATAATAAATAATGTTTTAAAAAGTCAAATCAATGCAAATTAATTTTCAACCTATATGATATTAAATACAAATTAA
Organism: Dittrichia graveolens; assembly: GCA_038502395.1. Classification (NCBI taxonomy): domain Eukaryota; kingdom Viridiplantae; phylum Streptophyta; class Magnoliopsida; order Asterales; family Asteraceae; genus Dittrichia; species Dittrichia graveolens. The sequence goes on along the minus strand of JARJIL010000008.1, from coordinate 57,692,599 downwards.
AAATGATATTCATAAAAATAATAGTTTAAATATTTTATCACATAACACATATTTTAATTTAAGTATTAGAAAATGCGTATAACTAAAACTTATAAACCAAATAACATGTAACCTAAATTTATAGACATTTCTAGATTTTTAAAATGACTGTAATCAAAACAAAAGGTTTAATTTGTAATATATTTAATATTCTTTTTGTTTCTTATATTATTGTTTTTTAAAATTAATAAAAAAGTTATAAAGAAAAGAGAAATAAAAGAAATGGAAACATGAAAAAGAAAATATATACAATGCGAACGAAAATTATTCGATGCCATTAGAATATGTGATATAGAAGTCTTGCGTTATTAAAAACGGACATGTTATCGAGTATGAATTATTTCTAGCCGCCGCTTTGCGCGGGTACTGTGCTAGTATATATATATATATATATATATATATATATATATATATATATATATATATATATATATATATATAATGAAGTTTATTGAGCCCAAATGTCTAGATAGATAGAAAAAGACCCAATTTCTTAGGCTCAATATCTGAAACGCAGACTTAGAAATTAAAATAGCAATCGGCTTGGAAATCATGAACGCATAGCAACCTCGTAGAGGAAAAAAGCAAAATTATGTTGCGGAAAACTATTTGGCTGTGGATGTGAAGCTGCTGGTGATTGGTTCTTCTTTAACCCTTTCATTTTTTGCAAATGATGGTACACAAAAACAGACTACAACTGTAAATCATCCAAATCAGATTTATTTGGTCTTTCCTAAACATATTAGGTGATTTCTTATAAAATGATCCGATCATCGGCAATTCACATCCTATAACTTCAGAGTTAGTGATTTTAATAGGCTGTAGGCATTTTCAGATTAGTTGACGACTTGCAAATGTATATTGTTTTCGTTTTTTAGTGAGATGATTACTTTAACCCTTTAAGTAGAGTAAAAACAAAGTTTTGGTAGATGGTAATAAGTTTCATAATATTAGTGTAACACATATGAGATTAGATTTTGTCATTTGAGCGAGACTCGAGAATTTTAGAAAATAATTTATTTTTTATCTTTATTTCTTAAATTGATTTTATTGTTGCTTGTTTTGGTAAACAATTCGTATTTGAATAGTTGATTTCATGCGGAGTTGTAGAATAAGAAAGAAATAGTGAGAGTCCTTCACTCATTCAAAAATCAAGGCCTAAACTTCAACTGTTCAAACTCTAATAAAACAACTATAAAGTTTATTTATCTTCGATTTCTGTTATTGATTATTGATTTTAAATTAATTAATTTGTTATAGTTGTTTAAAATCACTTACTTACTTCCGTCACTTGTTAATTGGTTACTTTAAATCACTTACTTGAAATTTATCACTTGATATCAACTATTAAATTTGTTGATGATATTTATTTGAAATCTTGAAACACTTGAAAATTAGCTAAATATTATTGATAAGCGGTTAATTAGTTAATTAGTTAATTAATTATTTACTTTATTAGATACACAGGTTACTTGAATAACTTGATATTAAGTTAATTGGTTTATTTACTTCAATACCTGGATCACTTTATAATTAATTAATAAATCAAGTTTTTCAAAATAGATTTATCCTGTAGTCAAAAAAGAAATAAAAGAAAAGAAATTGAAAACGATCTCAAAGTGAGTAAATTAATAGATTTATAAAGAATTTGAAAAGCTAAACAATTATAAGTTTCTTATTCAATGTTTTTATATATTTTAGATTTTTTTTGTTAATTTTAGTATTTTAAAGGGCCCAGTTTTTAGTTTTGCCCCGAGTTCAAAAAATATTTAAGACGGCCCTGTGATTAAGTCATGCACTACTCCCCCTCTAAGGCATGTACGTATAGGGGTTCAAAATAAACCGAATCCGAATCAATTATCCGAAAATCCGATCCGAAATTATTCGAAAATTCGGATATCCGAATTTTCGGATTCGGATAGTTATTTTTTGAATTTTCGGATATCCGATATCCGAAAATTATTTTTTATTTTATTATTGTTTATTTATTTAATTTTCTTAACATATATAGTTTTATATACATGTATTTTTCATTTTGAAGCATACTTGAGCTATTTTTGATGATTAAAGTTTAAAATATGATTATTTAGTAATTATATTTTTAAAAAATTATTTAAAAATATATATTTTTGAAATTATCGGATAATTCGGATATCCGATATCCGAATCCGAAATTCAAATATCCGAAATTTCGGATTCGGATTTGGATACTGAAAACCAACTATCCAAAATTTCGGATATCCGAAATTCGAATATCCAGTTTTGAACACCCCTATGTACGTATAGTACTCAGGATGTTACTTCAACAACATGTGACTCCCTCTTCTCTCAAACCAAAAATGTGTTTCATAATTAACATTGAAAATAAATGTTTTTGTTATTAATTTGAAGTCGACATCCTCTTGGCGTAATAACCTAAATATTAGTCGCTTATTTTAAATTCTCATAAAATAAACCCCAAATCGCATTGTCATTTGCCTCCTATAAATTCTTGAGCACCTTCTTGGTTCCTTCCCATCACCAAAAAAAACGCTAATTATGGACTCCAAATTGGCGATAATTTTAATTCTTACATCACTTCTTGTCTTGTTATCTTCCCGATCAGTTTCATCCTCCACCAGTTATAGTACCGTTACTCAACAAAACACATACTCTACATTCGTCAAAACCTCATGCAGCTCCGCCACTTACCCCGCCGTCTGCGTCAAATCACTCCTCCCTTACGCCACAGCCGTCAAGAAAAACCCGCTCAAGCTCGTCACTGTCGCCCTCTCCACAACCCTCAGATCCGCCAACGCCACTCTCTCAACCGTCACCCAATTATCCAAAACCAAACGGATCACAAAGTGGGAGGCTGCGGTCCTAAAAGATTGCATCCAAGACATTAAAGACTCCATGGATGAAATCAAAAGCTCCATCAAGGAAATCTCAAGAATTTCCAAATCTGCCGATAAGCATTTTGCCATCTCCAACGCTCAGACGTGGACCAGCGCCGCCATCACCGATGAGAATTCATGCCTTGACGGTTTTTCTGACCGGAAAATAAATCCGACCATTAAGAAGACGATAAGGAACAGCATCGTGAATCTTGCAAGGGTTAGCAGTAATGCTTTGTATCTTATCAACCATCTCTCGGTTTAAAATCTCTATTAATAATTTGACGTTTAATTTGTAAAATACGTTATTTAATCCTTATGTTCTTCGCAACTCGATCTCAGTGCATTTTGTTCTCATTATTAAAAACTTAATTATGTTAAATTAGTTATTTTTTTCAACAGCAGCAATTTTTATATTCTTGGATCCCGTGTTTAATACACAAGATATATAAAAGCGTCAGATTTACATTACTGAATTTGGTTTATTCTGATTGAAGTCGGTTTGTTTTATATTAACAGATTTATTTTATAACATAAATAACTATTTTTTTAGTTTATTATCGATTTTAATACGTATTTTAATTTAGTGAGTAAAAAGTTGAGTAGTAAGATTTACTAGAGTATAATATATTAAACCTTCTTTTTTGAGAATGATAACCACAAGCAGTAACTGAATTTTAATTTTAAAAAAGCAGCAAGTTTTTTATGCTAACATGATTATTTTAAAAATGAAAATATGAGTATTGAGTTTAATTATTTGTTTACCAAAATTGAAATATGTAGCAATCTTTAAAAAATAAGATTCTATCATTTTTACTTTTAACCATAGCTTTTATAGCTGTAGTCATCATTCCTCTTTATTATTAGCCAAAATTTTGTAAAATGGTCGAGATTGGAAAGAAGCACGAGTTAAGTGACGCATTAATTGGACTAATTAAATAGTAACACATTATAAACTCAACTTTAATTCTAGCAACAACACTACAAAAATTCCAAGCATTAGTAATTGATATATGTTCCCCTAACAAAATGTTGTAATAAATGACAAAGAAAGAAAGCATTAGATGTTAGAAGTCATGGACTATGGTTAATGTCATCTCATGTTTAATCAAACATGCATGATTCATCATCTTATCTTATAAACAGAAGAGTTGACCCTACAAAATGACACATTCTTCATTTAAAATAAGAGACTTATATTCTTATGTTTATGAAAAAATATGATAAGTCACATTTGACCCTAACAATGGAGGATCTTAACCTCATTGGGTATCTTCAAAAAAAGGGCAGTGATCAATCTGATTGGATTTCAAGTTAAACGAGTTCATGCGGGTTGTAGGTACTTTAGTGGGTATTGAACTCTATATTTGTTAAAAATAAATTGTTTTGACCAAATATTAATTGGTTGATTGATCATATCCAACTTATTGTAAATTTGTGAAGATTAAGGATATGACAGAAGATGCAACATAACAATCTGATAGTAGCAGCTGGTATGAATGTGTAAGACAGAAATCAGTATGTAAAGAGTATGCATGATCTCGAGTTATTATATATGAACGTAGCTTGATTAATTATGATCTATCGTGTTTACATTTGAATCAATTAAGATGCAAAAATTTGATTATTAAATTGTATATCAGTTGTGTTGTTTAAACAGTTAACTTGATCGAGTACTGCATGTGTCTGTTTGTTTACGTTGACAAAATATATAAATATAGGATTGTTACCTAAAACAGGAATACCACTTAATATATTTTCATATATGAGATTCTTTGATTGTGAATGCAGAAAATGTTATTCCAAAAGAAAGGAAATTAAAGACACGCCTAGCTAGCTTTAAGAAAAAACAAATATAAAAAGACAATAAAGAAACAAATGATCATCGATATATCAAAGACACGATGCAACTTGCAAGTATAATGAATTCACCGAAGGGTTAATTTGTGGAACGGTTTAAACACTATATAAATAAATTAAATCTTTTACCCATACTTTGGTCTCTTTTAGCATCACCATCTACAACTTTCTCCCAAATCTTCTTTATCTTCTCCAAATTATCATGACTTGCCCAACTACAATCACTATAAACTGCTACTACGGATAGGAAACAGAAGAGTACCCGTTCTCTCATTATTGTGGCAGCGAGAAATACACACTGACGGATTTCGAGATTACTGGCTAGAGCATGTCAGATTTCTTTCCGTTCATTCATTAGAGGTTCCACAAATTTGCTGACTTGTATTATTGCGCCATGTTCGACATAACCATCGGGAGGTTCTTGATTACTAACATTGATTTCGAGTCAAGGGTTTGTTTTGCGAGTAGCTTTGGCAACGTCGTCGTGTATTTTCGTATTTTGATATAGACGACAAACTCAAGGCGTTGAATTCCGGTTATGCTTCAAGTTACGTTAGCGAGACCGAATATATCTCGTCGTAGTTTTAGTTAAATATTGTATTATAGTATTTTAATTAAGTTTTATTATTATTATTTTGTATGTAACCGAAATATTATTAAGTAATGAAATTTGTATTTTTATTTATTATTATTGTCTTTATTTTTAAACAATTTTTAAATATTTTATTTTGTTAAATTATTGATGTATAATAAAAAAAAATAAGTAGAGAAAAGCTTGAGTAAGATTAAGTTAAACAATACTAATTTTTTGGTTTAAAAGAGGAAAGAAAAAAAAAACATAATGTGATAGTGATATAAAAATCCTAAATAAAGATATATATGGATGGCGTAAGAAAAAAAGCTACTAAGTTTGTAATATCCCCACCCCAAATTAATTTGAAAAGATTTTAGTTTATCTATATTATTATTATATTATAAAAACTTTATACATTTTTGCTTAAACTTCTAAATTTTAAGTGTTTTAAAGTTATTAAACTACCTTTCACTACTCTTCATATCTAATGTAATACTTTCCTTTCTAGCAGTACAAAATTACAATAAAAGACAACTCTATATTTCCAGTCATAGCAAAATTAATTCAAGCTACAATCTTATATATAGAAGCAATGAAGAATAAGAGTATTTTTAATTGTTTTTAACATTTATTTTTCATGAGTTTTCTATATACAATCTCATGTATGGACCAACATATTCTTCTTATATAAAGTAAAAATAAAGGTATTACATTCTCTTTCAAACTTGTTGAATGTTTTAAGGTTTCATACTATTTCTGAAATATACAAATTTTATGGATGAGATGTTTTAGATTTCTTGAGTGATAATTATCATTAGATTTATGAACATTTGTAAATTCTGTTAGTAAAAAGCAACAACAATTAATGATGATAGATTCACGGTAAACCCCATAAAAAACACACCCTAATGTTTGAATAAACAAAGTCAAGCGAAAACTATTAAATAAATTAGTAACTATTAGATATTATGTATCTTTAATAACACAAAATTTCATAATAACTTAAAAAAAAACAATTCAACGCAAGTTAACCTAATTATCAAAAAATATATATTTCTATAGCTAAATCTTTCTTTTTGAATATTCTAGATTAATTCTTAGAAACTACGTATAACTATAACTCGTAAAGTAAATAACCATTAGCTTGAATTAGTTAACAATTCAGGATTTTTTAAATGACTCATAAATAGAAATATATAATTAATTAGATCCTTATATAATATGTTAATAATTAAACCTTTCACAACAATGAATATTTAAAGAAATTAAATTAAATTCTAATCTATTTTAGCTATATTATTATGCATTTTAAAAATTATCTTACTCAACTTTTTAAGACTACATATTTTTAAATATTGACGATTGATTGAGAAAAGCCTATATAGCCTCAATATTTTTATAAAAAGATGACAAATACAGTTCTCCACACCAACATACCTTCCTAGCTACACCACCATACCGACACCAACACAATTGCTAAGATTTTACTAATTCATATGAATTTTTATTAACAAGTGATTATTTAAAAACAAAACTCATACCCTTTATTTTCTGAAAACAAACATACCATCAAGAAAAAGTTTATTTGCCGCTTTCACATTACATGAGTACCATGCTAGTAACTAAACATGTTTTTAGCCATATTTTATAGTTACAGGAAATAGTGATGGCTAGTGATAGAAATTAAGGGTGGTTAAGGGACCTCAAACAACACTTTCCCGACTCACGTACATGATGAACAAATTTAAAATTAGGAGACTAGTTGACATTAACAATTGGTTTCCTCTAAAAATAAACTGGAACATACAAGAGTGTGGTTGACCAAGATGTTAATTAATGTGAGAGGGTACGTAGTAGACTCATGTTCTACCAAGAACACAGTTCGAGAGTTTGGAAGACATGCAGAAAAATGGTAAATTGTTTAAAAATACAATTAACTACGTCAAATTGTCATTGTATGTGACCAACTTTATTTTGTACCAAAATATACAACAAACTCTCAAATTTGGTCCATTGTATGTAATTCACCTCCTATTGTAAGTCACCAACCAGCTTATTGTTTTTTTAGGTTTTATATTCTACCTTTCCAAATCTTTAATGCTAGACTTCGTACACTCGTCTTGTTCCCTTTGTTTGCTTCGTATGTTTAATGCTTGGGATAAAAAGATGAATAAAAGATGAAGCCGGTGGATTTCACAAGAAAGATGGAGTAGACAAGGACAATAGTTAGATATCGGTGTTTCACAATTTGATTGACAACATGTACATAAACAATCGATGATGGCGATGGGGACAACCATTGGCACTACTAGAAAATCCCTTATTTCCGGCGGAATTTCCGAAGGACAAAATCCGTCGGAAAATTTCCGATAGATTACCGACGGATTTGGGTCGGACCTACTTTCCGGCGTATTAACGACAGATTTTAGACAGAATTTGCGACGGGTGAAACGTCGTCGGAAATCCGTCGGAAGATATTGCCATTACCGACGGATTAGAGACGGGTCTGTGAAGAAAGCAAGTCTTCGGAAATCCGTCGGAAATTCCGACGGATTTCCGACTGAATTTACTATTTTTTGCATAATTTGTGTATTTATCACCACTATTTTCTATACATTTGTGCATATACGCAAAATAGATGTGTTTATATGCATAAATGCCCATGTGTACATGAGTCGAAACACGTAGTCGTATACGTATCCATGTATAGTTGCATATAAATGAGTGTAAGTATAGAGACGTATAAATATGCACGTATATGTACGAGTGTATGATACGAAAGAATTTAGTATATATTTTAAGGGTAATCCACATACATGTATATATGTATGTTAATGTGTGAGAAAATGCGTCAAAAAGTCTAAAATTAAACGATATTATGAGAAGGCCGTCGGAAATTTCGGAAGGATTTCCGACGGCAGTTACTAATTGTTGCATATTTTAGGTATTTCTTATCATGATTTTCTATACATGTGTACATAACCTCAAATTAATAATATTTTTACATATAAATGTCAATTTATAATAGTCAACACAGCAGTCGTATACGTATCCGTGTATAATAGCATATAAATATATGTGTACATGTAGAGGCGTATACATATGTGCATGGGTACGAGTGTACGGCACGAAAAAGTTTAGTATATATTTTAAGAGGAATACACATATATGTGTGTAAGTATGTTAATGAGCGAAAAAATGCGCCGAAAACTACCAAAATAAATGATATTAAGAAAAGCCCGTCGGAAATCCGTCAGATATTTCCAACGGATTTCCGACGGAGGTTAAGACTTTTTGCATATTTTAGGTATTTATCACCACCATTTTCTATACATTTATGCATAGACTCAAAATAGAAGTGTTTATATGCATAAATGCCCATGTGTACATGAGTTGAAACACTTAGTCGTATACGTATCCATATATAGTTGCATATAAACGTGTGTAAGTATAGTGACGTATAAATATCCATGTATATGTATGAGTGTACGACATGAAAGAATTTAGTATATATTTTAAGGGTAATACACATGCATGTGTATATGTATGTTAATGTGTGAGAAAATGCGTCAAAAACTCTAAAAATAAACGATATTATGAGAAGGCCGTCGGAAATTTCCGATGGATTTCCGACGGCAGTTACTAATTGTTGCATATTTTAGGTATTTCTTATCATGATTTTCTATACATGTGTACATAACCTCAAATTAGTAATATTTTTACGTATAAATGTCAATGTATAATAGTCGACACAGCAGTCGTATACGTATCCGTGTATAATAGCATATAAATATATGTGTACATGTAGAGGCGTATACATATGTGCATGGGTACGAGTGTACGGCACGAAAAAGTTTAGTATATATTTTAAGAGGAATACACATATATGTGTGTAAGTATGTTAATGAGCGAAAAAATGCGCCGAAAACTACCAAAATAAATGATATTAAGAAAAGCCCGTCGGAAATCCGTCAGATATTTCCAACGGATTTCCGACGGAGGTTAAGACTTTTTGCATATTTTAGGTATTTATCACCACCATTTTCTATACATTTATGCATAGACTCAAAATAGAAGTGTTTATATGCATAAATGCCCATGTGTACATGAGTTGAAACACTTAGTCGTATACGTATCCATATATAGTTGCATATAAACGTGTGTAAGTATAGTGACGTATAAATATCCATGTATATGTATGAGTGTACGACATGAAAGAATTTAGTATATATTTTAAGGGTAATACACATGCATGTGTATATGTATGTTAATGTGTGAGAAAATGCGTCAAAAACTCTAAAAATAAACGATATTATGAGAAGGCCGTCGGAAATCCGTCGGAAATTTCCGATGGATTTCCGACGGCAGTTACTAATTGTTGCATATTTTAGGTATTTCTTATCATGATTTTCTATACATGTGTACATAACCTCAAATTAGTAATATTTTTACGTATAAATGTCAATGTATAATAGTCGACACAGCAGTCGTATACGTATCCGTGTATAATAGCATATAAATATATGTGTACATGTAGAGGCGTATACATATGTGCATGGGTACGAGTGTACGGCACGAAAAAGTTTAGTATATATTTTAAGAGGAATACACATATATGTGTGTAAGTATGTTAATGAGCGAAAAAATGCGCCGAAAACTACCAAAATAAATTATATTAAGAAAAGTCCGTCGGAAATTTCCAACGGATTTCCGACGGAGGTAACGACTTTTTTGCATATTTTAGGTATTTATCACCACCATTTTCTATACATTTATGCATAGACTCAAAATAGAAGGTTTATATGCATAAATGCCCATGTGTACATGAGTCGAAACACGTAGTCGTATACGTATCCATGTATAGTTGCATATAAACGTGTGTAAGTATAGTGACGTATAAATATCCACGTATATGTATGAGTGTACGACACGGAAGAATTTAGTATATATTTTAAGGGTAATACACATGCATGTGTATATGTATGTTAATGTGTGAGAAAATGCGTCAAAAACTCTAAAAATAAACGATATTATGAGAAGGCCGTCGGAAATCCGTCGGAAATTTCCGATGGATTTCCGACGGCAGCTACTAATTGTTGCATATTTTAGGTATTTCTTATCATGATTTTCTATACATGTGTACATAACCTCAAATTAGTAATATTTTTACGTATAAATGTCAATTTATAATAGTCGACACAGCAGTCGTATACGTATCCGTGTATAATAGCATATAAATATATGTGTACATGTAGAGGCGTATACATATGTGCATGGGTACGAGTGTACGACACAAAAAAGTTTAGTATATATTTTAAGAGGAATACACATATATGTGTGTAAGTATGTTAATGAGCGAAAAAATGCGCCGAAAATTATCAAAATAAATTATATTAAGAAAAGTCCGTCGGAAATTTCCAACGGATTTCCGACGGAGGTTACGACTTTTTTGCATATTTTAGGTATTTATCACCACCATTTTCTATACATTTATGCATAGACTCAAAATAGAAGGTTTATATGCATAAATGCCCATGTGTACATGAGTCAAAACGCGTAGTCGTATACGTATCCATGTATAGTTGCATATAAACGTGTGTAAGTATAGTGACGTATAAATATCCACGTATATGTATGAGTGTACGACACGGAAGAATTTAGTATATATTTTAAGGGTAATACACATGCATGTGTATATGTATGTTAATGTGTTAGAAAATGCGTCAAAAACTCTAAAAATAATCGATATTATGAGAAGGCAGTCGGAAATCCGTCGAAAATTTCCGACGGATTTCCGACGGGAGTTACTAATTTTTGCATATTTTAGGTATTTCTTAATAATGTTTTTAAGTATAAATGTCAATTGCATATAAATATATGTGTACGTGTAGAGACGTAGATTATATGCGTGTGTGTATGGCACGAAAAAGTTTAGTATATATCTTAAGGGGAATACTTATACGTGTATGTATATGTGTTAACATGTCCAAATATACGTCGAAAACTTTTAAATTTTAGATATTATTATCTTTTAGAAATATAATTTTATTAAAAGTTCAAAATATTTTAAAACTATTAAAAATAATGTCACGTTAACTAAGGAACACTTGTGTGGCAATTAATATCTATTATAATTAGAATTTTGTTAAAAAATATAAATTGAGATTGCCCCGATTTTGTGTGGCGTATCCTCTTTTTTTAATAAAAAAAAACAGTTTTCTAAAACATTTGAAAACACTTTTCCCATCTGTTTTCCAACCTTATCCCAAAGGGTGAGTTTCTAGGGCTTCCACAGAGAGAAGCGAATAGAGAAAATGGAGGTCTCAAAATCGATTGAAAGAAGTTTCCGTTAATCACCCAAAGTCGAGGGTCTGCAATCGGAAATGCGTTCGTCTGAAGTCCGTCTCAAATATTCCATCTGAAATCCGTCTCAAATACGTTGGTCGAAAATCCGTCTGAAAATGGTTCCGTCGGAAAACCGTCGGAAATGCGTTCGTCTGAAGTCCGTCTCAAATACTCCATCTGAAAACCGTCTCAAATTGGTTGGTCGAAAATCCGTCTGAAAATGGTTCCGTCGGAAATCCGTCTGAAAGCGTGTCCGTCTGAAATCGGTCTGAAAACGAGTCCGTCAGAAATATCCGTCGGAAAGCCGACGGAAACCGTTTTCCGAGGCCCCTTTTTTCAAGGTCCTTATTCCGTCTGAAATCCGTCTATAACGCCGTTTTCCGACGGATTTTGCCGTCGGAAATCGCCCTGTTTCTTGTAGTGTGGGTTCAACCTCCAAGCTTCATGTTCGAAATCGATTTCATGTTTGAATTCAATTCCAGGCTTGAGTTTGATTTTGGCCTCATTGACTACTCATTCGAGGGATTTGTTTCCGCAAATCTTGATTTTGTTTTTGGGTATCGAGGGTTTCTTGAAATTTGTCCTAAATATGTTCAAAAATGCGATTAGGGTTCCAGGTTCATTTTGTACTTGATTTAGTTAAGATGTATTCAAAAGTGGGTTTCAAATAAGGTTTCATATTTCTTTGTTCATGTCGCTCAATTGATTTTCTATATAGGTTACCTTTTGTGTTTTTGTTCATAGAATCAATTAGAGTTCCTGTTCCCAATTTTGTTTTACAACTTACAATTAGAAAAAGAAACCCATTTATTGGGAGTAAATTTGTCGATGGAGTTCCAGTACTTGATTTGGTTATAAAAGTTACTTTTTGCGTTTACAAAACTTACTATGAGAACAAGGTGATTGCTTGTTTGTTTGATTCTTGTCTTGTTATATTTGCTTCTCATTTTTTTTAAACATATGTTCCAAATCTCGATTTTGTTTTTTGTCTTGTTCATTTGTAAGTAATGGCATGATGAACGATGAACTTGAAGAACAATGGATATCCTAAAAAATTCAAAAATGAAGTAAATAACCGGTAAACGGGTAATCAGGTATCCAATTGTATATAATGACCTAAATTTGAGAGTTTGTTTTATATTTAGGTATAAAATGAAGTTAGTTGTATACAATAACAATTTTTGAATAATTTATTGTATTTTCGCACACCTTGCCTACAGAAGAAAAGTTGTTTCAATTTTTCTCACAAATGAAAGTACATCTTTAAAAATGACATGATCATTAGCAACAAAGATATTAACATGAAATTCAAAGTAAACATGATTGTCTTTATAGAATATTAAACTGATAGAAGGATTTAGATATTTCTTGAACTCGCAATATTGTGGGAAAAGGCAAAGAGTGTTTAGGGGATGAATATATAATCGAACTGTCATTTTATTTGGGAGAATTTTGTTTATATTCTTAGAGACTTCCTTAATTATGGATATGTCCTTGTAAAAGTCGAAACTACATATATATTCTTAGGGTGGTGAGAGTGGTCGTTTATATTCTTAGAGACTTCCTTAATTATGGATATGTCCTTGTAAAAGTCGAAACTACATATATATTCTTAGGGTGGTGAGAGTGGTTACCTCTTAACACACCGTCACGTCAGCTTTTCAATCTCACCATTCAATCCACCACACAGACCTGAAGTGGTCCATCCACACCACATCAAATTTTGGGACCCACTTAATACACACTATCAATTAAAAATCAAATAATTAATAAAATACAATCAAAATGTGAGGGAGAAAGAGAGAGGTGAATGAAGCGGCCCCACATTCTCTTTACACGCCATAAATGCTTGCACAGTGCCTTTTACGCCGACCTCCTTCCACAGCATCATGGTGTGGCTCTTCCTCCCTCTACGATGTGGCGAGGGTGTTTTAAAACATACATGTGACGTATAGTAAAAGTCTAATTTGACTTATATAAATATAATGATTCCATATCTTACAACAAAAAGGAATTCATGTATCATTTTTTTTGTACTCATACTTTGCGATATGGTTTTTATGTTGGAAATAGATGGAATCTATTTATTAACTAGATTTGATTTTTTTAATTCGCTTTTACCAAAAAAATATAGATTATTATATGTTATTATATATAATAAGGTACAAAAGGCATTTGTAATAAACCTTAATACTAAAAAGTTCAAAAATATATTTATTAAAGCGGAAAAAGAAAGAAAAACTCAAACTTTACTAATTTTTCATCATAAGATTTAGTATTAATCAAATTAATATTGATAATAATAATAACCATAAACAAAACAAACTGTGGAAGAAGACTTAGGGTGCGTTTGGTAGAGAGAAAATAAATGGGGAGAAATGAAAATGAAAATGGGAAAGAAATGGAAATGTGTGGAGAATTGAAATTGATTCTCTTGTTTGGTATCATCAAAGAAATAAACAAAGAAATGGTGGCTCAGATCGCCGGACGGCGGCTGCGGCGGCGACACCGCCTCTCCAACGTCGGAATACTCATCATCGCCAGAAACACATCGCAACCACAAATGAAACAAAGAAATGGTGTGTAGAATCGCAATAGATGACGACGACAGACATCACAACAGATGTCGGATGCGGCGTTTACCACCTCGCCAGACATCGACGATGATGTGTAGAATAGCAACGGACGAAGACAACGGCTGCGGCATAGGCCGCCTTGCCTGAAAACATCGCATCAGATTACGATGAATTAGGGTTTAATCAAACAGCGGCGGAGGTGATTAGGGTTCAATCACAACAGACGATGATGACGACGGCAGCGGCGTTGGCCGCCTCGCCATAAACACATCGCACGACGACAACAACGAAAATGATGACAACGAAGAGAAAGAGGCCGCCTCGCCGTAAACACATCGCATGACGACGACGTAAACGAAGAGAAGGACGCCGCCTCGCCGTAAACAGATCGCACTACGACGATGACGAACTCATCGCTGAAAACACGCCGCCTCGCAACTGAGGCCATTTCTTCACATTTTACAGAGAAATGACAATACAAAGGGAGGAGAGAAAGAGAAATGGTTGGAGAAACCATTTCTTCGCCCATTTTGAAAACCATTTCCCCCAAACAAAAGAGTCCCCCTCATTTCCATTTCTCCCATCTTCTTTTCTCTCTACCAAACATAGCCTTAAAGAAAAAGCAAACAAAGTGATGGAAACCAAAAAGAAGACCGGATACAAAATAAAAGAGTATAAGAGAGGATCTAGGATTCAAACTTGAAACCGTGGCTTTGAAGAAACCCATCAAATGCCACTCCGTCTAAACAACACTTTGTTAATGATTTTGACCGTTTTAAAGTATATAACTATCTAAAGAAGCTTTACGTAAAAAGACAAAATGAGCACTATTCATTCTTTCAGGTATTTGTTATATATATAATTTCTATAAGAAAAGCATCATTTTAATGGACCAAACTACTTCCCTAAGGAATTAGTAATATTGATGGTAAATAAAGACATAAAGTTGTACTTATTTATAGGGGCAAACTGCGCGAAAATACAACAAACTTTACCAATATTGTCATTGTATGTAATTAACTTTATTTTGTACCTAAAAATACAAACAACTTACATATTTTGTTCATTGTATACAAGTGGTAACCTGGTTACCAGGTTACCGGTTATTTCTTTTATTTTTGAATTTTTCAAATTTTTTGAATTAGGATATTCATATCTTCTTGTGTTCTTCAAGATATTCTTCAAGTTCATAAAAGATGAAGCAAATCAAAATGAATGAAGCAAACCAAAACAACCTGAAGTTATGAAGAATAAAACAAAATCAAAGCAAAATTGATTTTATACAACTAACAAGAATCACAAAGTCAGATGAAGCAGAATCGAATGACCAAGAATGAAGCTATGAAGAACAAAATGAAGCAAACCCACACAGATCTACAAATTTGAACCAAGTGAAAACCAGATCTGCAAATCTGAACATCATTTTATAAACCAAGAACATATGAAATTATGAACACCCATTACCTAACACAACCAATCGATTCATGAACCTAAGTGAAAAACGCAATCTGGAAACTGATTCATAACCAATAACATATGAACACTCAAACCTAATCACTTGTATCATATTTTTATCTAGAACCAAAATCAGATCTGGAAGAAAGTCACAACTTATATACATGCGATGAAGAGATCTTAGAAAGGAATAACGATTGAACCAGATCTTAGATACGGGCGATTTCAAAATCAAAACCAGCTCTTAAAAAATATAAAGGAATCACGATTGAACTAGATCTTAGAAAATACGGGCGATTTCAAACTGATTCATAACCAAAATCAGATCACAAAGGCGATTGAACCAGATCTTAGAAAATACAAACCTTGGCCATGTGAACCATATCTAAACCAAAGACTTGCAATCAATTTCGATTTTAGATACGGGCGATTTCAAATACCGATTTCAGAGACCTGCAAACCTCAAAGCATCTTTGTTTAGGGCCTCAAAATCGTGTGTTTATCCAAATCTGAATCGGAAATTGACTTGAAGTTTTCATGGTTGCAATCGATATGTGTTATTAAACCCCTAAACACAAATTTGAAATTATGATCTGAAATGCAAGATGAAGAACACAGAAGTCTGTTGTCATATATTTGAATTGCAAGAAGAAGAAGTGTGTTGTTTATATCTATGGATGAATATAATCAAGAACATTCATAATCCTAACCCAGAGAATATATATATATATATATATATATATATATATATATATATATATATATATATATAAATCATAAAAACCGGATGGTTACCGGTTACTAAAGGTAATCTGTATACAATGAATAAAAAATGGAACTTGGTTGTATTTTTAGGTACAAAATAAAGTTAATTGTATACAATGACAATTTAGATATAATTTGTTGTATTTTCGCGCAATTTGCCCTATTTACAGTGTTGGGAAGTTGTAACTAGTAAGTTGTGCAAGAGTGCAGTTAGGTGGGAGGCGTGTTTAGTTTTCGGTATAATAATACTGCACATTTGGGCCCTTGTAGTTGTAGACGTAGGTAATAGGTACTTAGGTAGTCCATACAAATATTATTCAATTAGGGCCTTAACGCTTACTAGGCTAGTAGGCCTGGTCCTCATATCCTAAATTCATACATTTGAACTCCCTAGTCCAAAAGCTATTTATGTGAACACTCTTTTTCCACTTTGGCTTTTGATTATACAAGTCTTAGACCTAGCGCATTAGTTGGAGTGTGGATCACGCACACATCATTGCCCTTACCCGTAGACCTCTCGCGTTGGTTTTCATTCACGTTGATTTTTTTTAAATCTGACAGTATATGTATATATACATACACACTATCTTATAAAACTTTTAAGTCTTTTGTCTTAATCTCTTAATTTTAAATAATTTTAAATTACTAATTTACCCTTTATATTAAACTAAATGGAAACCATTAAATAAAACAACTATTTAGTGGAGTTAATCTCACTAATTTGGTATAATTTTCGTAATGTAACATTTTCCCATTTGATGGATGTATTAGTTTAAAAAAAGTGGGGATAATGTGAAAATGTTTAAATTGTCATTAATTAATTAAGAATAACTTTGATTCGTTTAAGATTATCCATTAACAACTCTTTAATCTAGACCCTCCATATTTTTTTATCAATGACTATAATTGGTTCTCACAGATACGAAAATCAGTTCTCCTTTAAACATATATACATATTTGTGTGTGTGTATATATATATATTATAAAGATGAGATGAGATGGTTTAGGGGGATAGATATGGGGGCATGAGTACCTTGACAACAATCCCCCCCCCTTTTTTTCTACGATACCGGGTGGGTGTTGCGTGATACCCAATATGATCTCTCCTGATGTGATGTTGGTCTGTATTAACGAGTTTATTTGCATCTATATTAATTAAAAGAGTTTGTGTGTGCTTGTGATGATCTCACAAAGTAAAATTTTAATGTGATGCTTAAATGATTATCCTTGTAATGATAGAAAATGCTAGTGTGAGACGATATGCTGATATATATGATGGAATATACAACTTAATTACGAGATAAGCTAAAAACTACAAATGATACCTTTACTTCTGTGATCTCTTAATTAAATATAATCACATGTTAAGCTAATGAGTTTTTTAAACAAATAGCAAAACTCGAGTATATTGTATTTGGAAGATTCTAATACCTAAAGTTAATTACGTTAAAAAAGTAAAAGACAAAATCATTAAAATTTAAATAATTAAGTGACAAGGCGTGTATTTTATTGATATATTCCGGGGTGGATGTGGATGGATATTTTATAAAAGGACAACAATTATGGACATCACATGGGTGAGGCCGCCTAGTCAATCACGTGCCTTCTGGGCCCACTTTATTACAATGCCAGCAGCATGTTGTCTCCTCTTTCTCCTCGTTACTTTCCCGTTTTTCTAAACTCGACTGCTGTTATTCGCCTAATTTTATTATTTTGTTTTTTACTTACACTCATGATATTTTCCTTAAAATATTGCGTTTTTCAAATTAATTTCCTTTTCTATAAAAATAAACATTTTTTGTCTAACTTTTTTAATTTACAATGATCCAAGTTTTAATAACTTTTGTGTTTTCTTATTTTAACAATTAATTTTTTTTCATTTTAAGAGTAAGTATTGTACCTTAAATATATCGGCTTACAATTTCCTTCCATAAATCATAGGACAATTTTCATAAAATGTAAAGATTAAATCCAAAAGTTTCTAATTGATGTAACATAAATTCTTACTCAACCAGAAGGTATATACGTCCAATCATGATCATAAAATAAAGAGATATAATATCTTTTTACTATTTATACACTTACATACAACATAATTACAATTGTTCATTTTATTGCAAGTAGGAGTAAATATTTAAAGGATATATAATTTTTCTAAAATAAGTAACAAAATTAAGTTTTGAGCCCCCGAATCACATTCGGAAACTCATCCTCGTAGATGTATCTCCTTGCCTAGAGTTCATAACACATACCTTTATACCCTAGTGTATCTATGTATTCTCTCTCCATAACTACTTGGAGATGGGCTAGCTAGTTGCACATGTCTTTCACCAAGAGGCAGGCTTACCATAGCACCTTTGCGCATGCTTTGGTAGAGTAGAATGCAAATAAGGAGACTTCATTAAGACCTCTATTTAACAATTACGCCGGGATAGATTAAGTCAGGGACAGATTAGACCATCAGTATTCAATCCTTACTTACCCTTTCTAATCCACTGCTACATCAACATTCTTATCATCTCCCACCTTTAATTAACTCTAACACATAAATCCTCACGTCTAACCATTTTTAGCCCATATCAAATATTATTAAAAAATATATATTAATGAAAAGAGAGATGGTCGAGGAACCGGCCATGACTAGAATTGGGGGCTAGTCTAACTCTGGTAACATGCCCGATTCACACGGTCTTGAGTGAGGAAATCATTCGAATCATAAGGTTACTTCCTGAGTATATTCAGACTGTTTTTCTACCAAGATAATAATAACATATTTTATTTTTGTAAGAAAAGATAATATAATACATAAAAGAAAGACGTAGAAAGAAGCACAAGATGCGACAATAAGAATCATAAGCATTCTTTATTCAAATTACTTTTAAATCATTGTTTTAAAAGCAATCCTAAGAATCATTGTCCAAACATAATTTCGCCTCCTACTAAGTCCTAATCACACTGGTAATGAGCCAAATAAAGGTCGAAACTGACCCTTCAAAGCTCATATCAGTACAATCCAAACGGTAGGTACAGTTAGGTAAGTCATACAATTTTGAATATATTCTATGAAAAAGCACACAAATAAATATGGTCATTAAACAGCATATTTCATTTTCAACAAACATTTACCACATTTTTAATTTTTAATATAAATCACGACGTAGAAACAAGAAAACGAAAAGAAGTCGTGAACTATTTGATACTTATTACTTAATAAAACAATTTTACAAGCTCTTTTTTTATGCTAATTAAAGGCAAAAACATATATATTGTATTTATACATCTTTCATAACGGTAGAACCCAAACCGACCCGACCCAAATGGGTTACAAAGCAACTAGTTTACAGTACCAAAAAAAGGATATATCATTGGCCGTGGTGGTGCCCTAGGTAGGGCCCCACCATCGTCAACTAATGCTTCCGGGCAAAGTTGTTAACTAGGGCTAGAGCATTGCTAGTAACATGTGCAACACCAGTTATCTGAGCCCGAACCGAAGTCTTGATCCGGCCCTCCATGGCCCGACCTCCGAACCCGTCCATGCAAGTGTTCTCATCGGTTAGCGCAGAGCTGACCCATGTCTGGACATTACTCATGTGCCAGACGAACTCCTGACCCTTGACATGGTCACAGTTCTTGAGCTCCTGAATGGATTTGCTAACACGGTCCAAACTATCATTCACTTCCTCCAAGCAGTCTCCGATGGCGGACCTTTCACGGGGTTTCAATCCTTTGATTCTCTTGAGCTTGTTGAGGTAAGCCTGGGTGGACTGGGATCGTTTCAGGCTCACGGCCAACGCGGTACGGGCTAACTGGGCCGGGTTGGTTTGGATAGTCTTGGCGAAAGGGGAAAGTGACTGTTCGCATAAGGCAGGGTAAGTGGTGGTGGCGCAAGAAGACTTGATGAAGCTGGAGGAGGGTTTCACAGTGGCGGAGGTTGTTTTCCCGGCGAGGCAGAAGACGGCGAGAAAGATGAGAGGTAGGGCAATTTTGGGTTCCATATTGTTGAGTGAACGAGAGAGAAAGCGAGAGAGGGGGATAATGTATTGGGTTGGTCATTTGTAAGGTTGGTCTTTAATATTTATAGAGGGTGATTATGGGCCCACAGTGTTTGCTGGAGCCGTGTGAAAATGTAGTTATGGGTTGGGTCTGATACACCGACTGGTACAGAAAAGATTAAGTTTCATTGGTGTACGTGTATGTGTATTTAACTATTTGTTTATGTATATATATAATAGTACTCCGTACATCACGATAATTTATTGGAATTACGGTTACAGGGTCCTTGCACATTTGTTCAGGTCACCGGCTAACTAGAGGACGAGAGCAAGATTTAAAAAATAATTATTATTATTGTTATGAAAATGACAGAAATCTTTATAAATTATAAAATTGAGTCTAGAAAGATCTATTTATTTGTGGAAAGTAAGGGTGGGTTTTGTATTTTCCAACATCATCGCACCAATCTAGCATTAAATCGCGGGTACACAAAGTTGAACTTGGTGGTTTACTACCGTGTCTCTGTTTCACACGCTAAAGAAGAAAAACTAAACACAATCACATGCTATATAGGAATTATATATCCTTAGAAAATTGTTTTTTTTAATTAATTGTCGGTTATGTTTTTAATATTTATTTTTTTAAATTCATTAATTGTGGACTTAAAGGAGGGGTAAAGTAGAGGTATAAAGGAGGGGTATTTTAATAAATTTACTCTTCTTAAAATTAAGAGTTTTTTAGATGGTAAATGCATTATATATATATATATATATGTTAATTGCCCTTTGGTAATCCTCTAATTACTGTTAATAGATAGATAATAAGCAAATGTAAGAGTTAAAACTTAAAAACAATGTTTTAAAACCCGGGTTGACCCGAGACACGGTGACTAGACCGCGTCAACGTAGAGCAGGTTTTTGTAATTTATGACCCGGAATGACCTGACCAGGTTAATGGTTGAACCAGTCTATGTTGACTCGGTTTAATATATATATGTTTGTAAAAAGTTTTTTTTACACTAAACCCCTAATTCACTTTTCAATGTCTCAAAATTTTTATTATAATCCTATGAGAATTGTTATTTGATGTTTGAATTTTCTTGTATGTTATGTTAAACTTGATTAATATGTTTAATGTTTTTTTGTTATTATATACAATGTTTTCTCTACTCTTTATAGTATATATATATATATATAGAGAGAGAGAGAAGAGTTAAACGAGAACTGTTTTTCGTACGAGAACTGCGAAAACCAATCTTAATTATTCAAGTGGTAAGTGGAATTCAAGGATGAAGATCGTGAGAGGATTGAGTGTGGCAAGATGCATGTAAGGAATGCATTAGTATGCAATCCAATTGAAGGAGGGAGAATTGGAGGGCTAAGATTAGTTCTTGTAGTTCTGGTACGAAAAACAGTTCTTATTTGAACTTTTTCCTATGTATGTATATATGTATACACACACATATTATAATATATATATATATATATATAATCTGAAAACCGGGGTCACCGCCGGTCAAACCCGTTAACCCATAATCCGGTAAAGAGACCGGATTAACTAAAAACCTGCTTAAAAACACCGCATCTTTATTTTATGATAAATTTGTTTAATTGTATTGTAACGTGAATTAGAAAATTATTTGGCGGACCCAGGCGCGTGATATTTTAGTGGAGCGGAAGTAGGCTGTTGAAATTATGGTAAATAACAAAATAAAACGGCATATTTTAATGTGCAGCGTTGCCGACACTGAGGAGTGAGTTCGTTTGCTTATGCTCCGACTCCATTTAATTAGTGGGTTTGGGTGCCACACATATTAAACATTCTTTCACTCATCCTTAAATATTATATTAATATCAATAAATTATAACTTTTTTATTCTTCACATGTAATGTAATGTACCAAAATTAAATATTTCTGAAATAGTTACAAGGCAATGTGTTATATATAATTATTCTTTTCGTCTTTTCTTTATCATGTAAACATCATATTACTCATATATTTCTTTCTTTTTTTTCTCCTATCAACTATGCTTATAGCTCTTATCCTGTTGCCCAATTTTTTACCGGCTAATTAATAAATAATTTAAATATAATACATGGCTAGTAATAAAACTAAAATTTATTGTTAACTAAAACTTAGAATTTTTAAATCACGTATAAAAATCTAAAATTTACATAACTTCAAACTAAAAAAATAGAAAATAAACATAAACTCATAACCATCCATACTAATTTTTAATTTTCACCTTCATCTTTAAAGTCGCATACAATTCAATTCTTGTAAGACTATCATGTGGTCGATTAAAAATTTTAGTCTTTTTCAAAACAATCATCTTGTTGTAATTCCATTATGCCTTATTTATGCAATTACCATAAGACGATCATGCGGTCGATTAAAAATTTTAGTCTTTTTCAAAACAATCATCTTGTTGTAATTCCATTATGCCTTATTTATGCAATTATCGTAAGACGATCATGCGGTCGATTAAAAATTTTAGTCTTTTTCAAAACAATCATCTTGTTGTAATTCCATTATGCCTTATTTATGCAATTATCGTAAGACGATCATGCGGTCGATTAAAAATTTTAGTCTTTTTCAAAACAATCATCTTGTTGTAATTCCATTATGCCTTATTTATGCAATTATCGTAAGATGATCATGCGGTCGATTAAAAACTTTAGTCTTTTTCAAAACAATCATCTTGTTGTAATTCCATTATGCCTTATTTATGCAATTATCGTAAGACGATCATGCAATTATCGTGGTTGGTCAAAGGCCACACGAACTCCACGTAACCTATAAGTATCCATGTGATATGCGCAAAAAAAGTACGCCACACATGAGACGCTTGTTGAGTAATATCTCACGTTAGATACAAAATAACTTTGTAATGCGCTTAATAATTACTTTTGAGTTTGAACCTCATAAATTTACAATTTAGTTCCAATTTCTCTTTATGATACAAAAGAAATTGTCGCTTTTGGTATTTACTTGGTTAATTCATCCAACAAAAAGTTGAAATTTTCTTCCTCCGACTCTAATATCATATGACATGTTCTTAGGTTTTTAAGTTAAGGAAAGAAATAGCGAGGGGAAGTGAGGAAAGGAAAGAATGAAAAAAATACTCCTCCTAATCATCACAAAGTTGTGAGGAAAGTTTTAAGAGAGAAAAGTGGAAGAATTCCCTCTTCAAATCTCTCCAAACCGATTCCTTCCCCTTCCTAAAAAAACTCAATAACACAATTTTTTTCTCTATTTCTTAGCAATCATTTCTTTCCTCAAAACAAGGGTAAAGTTAACATTGATAAAATTTATTGTGTATCGAACTTCAAATTTATCGTTATTGTGTGTACTAAACTTTCTCTTATATGTATTAAACTTAAACTTTTTTTCTTTATAAGCTTTTGAAGTTTAATATATACAGCAGCATAACATATAAGGTGTGATACATTTTGAGAAAATAAACCCTTAAAAATAACTCAAGAACTAGAGTTTGATGATAGTAGCTTCCCTTTAACCTTCCAACCGATTGTTAAAGTTCCTCTATCTCAAGTTGATCATCATTGTCATCGTTGATGTCAAAAAAATGTGCATCGGAAGACGTAATGTAAGTGTTTGATTCTTACATCTTACTTTATTCAGAGATTTATGTAAGCACATTTCAAGCTCGTTTGTGGGTGAAAGAGCGCCCATGACTCTTCTCGCGATAACAGTAATGCACCATTTGTAAAATAGAAACATCACTTTGTCTGTAGGAGGAGAGGTGGCATAAGTTATAATGTTAACAAGAGGATATTTAATCATTTCTAAAAATAAAATGAAATAAGATATTTGAAAAACACTGTTATTTTAAAACGTCTATATACTTGTAAATATTATCTGCTAGGATCGCATCCAGGAAACCGACCAACGATATTGTCCGCTTTGGGTTGGCCCTCACGGCTATAAAACGCGTCAGATAGTAGGAGTAAGATCCCCCTTCTTATAAGGAGGAAAAATCCCCCTTGCCTCGCCAAAGTGGAAGCTCCTTTATTGCTACAGGAGCGGTGGGTTTAAAAGTCGCGAATTTGACCGGCTAGAGGAAACGATTAGCCCCTAATCCCAACATCCCCCCCCCCCCCCCCCCACATTGGTGCAGCCTCTGGCTCTAATACCAATTATTAGGATCGCAACCAGGGAACCGACCAATGATATTCTCCGCTTTGAGTTGCCCCTCACGGCTTTAAAACGCGTCAGATAGTAGGAGTAAGATCCTCACTTCTTATAAGGAGGAAAAATCCCTCTTGCTTTACCAATATGGGATGCTCTTGCATTGTTATAGGAGCGGTGGGTTTAAGAGTCGCGAATTTGACCGGCTCGAGGGAACGATAAGCCCCATAAACCCAACATTATCTATACTACATTATAAAGTATTTAACTTTCTCTCTTAAAAAAATTTTAAGACTAATTAATTTTAAGTAGTGCATGTTTTTATGATTAAAATACAAACACTTAAATCAATAGCCTAACTAATTATTTCTTAATTATCTTAATTAATTTAAGACAACTGTTACTTTTATCAAAGACATTAAAAGTATTCCGGCATTTGACCATCTCTCCATTAAAATTAAACTTTGATAAATAGACTCAATTGATTCGAGGGTAAAGGCCAAATCTTTGAGGGTGTCTATACGAGTCTAATGTATGTCGTTGCAATATTGCATGTGGCATGTCATGCTTGATTTGAACCTTGCGCGCGACCAAATTCATGGCATGTTATGCATTAAACGGGTTATATATTTGGCACTTGATGCGACATTAGAACGTCATCTAAGAATGCTATATTTCAAAGGCAAATTGACATATATTATTTTATTTGTTAATGCAGGTAATGTATGTATATTTTTACTAGAAAAAATATAATATTATATTTTTAAGAAAAAAAAAGGCTAGCTACATGCTAAATCGGTATTCTGTCAAAACTTGAGAGGTTTTTTTTTCCAGGTTTATCTGATACAAAAACATCACTATGATGTAAATTTATGTTGTCGGCCAAAAGTCACACCCCTATAATTGATGGTGTTTTTTTATTATTATTTTGAAGAACTTTTAGATTATGCAAACTTTGATCTTGATGAATATAGACATATATATAGTAACTCTTCCTTCTTTAGAGTTTAGGATAGAAAATATATATTTATGGTAATTATTTTTAATGGATTTGATTGTCTTTATGTTAAATTGTTAATTAATTAATTAATTGCAAACAAGAACATTAAAATGGATTTGTGTGCTTGCTAGCTTGTTTGAATGAAGTAGACATACAACTAACTATATGTCTATATACATGTGCATGATATATATTTGTTAATAACATTTACATCTTCTACATCCACTTCTACAGCCAGCTATATATATATATATATATATATATATATATATATATGTATATATATATATATATATCCAACATTAATTAATGTGTCTGTCTCTTCTGTGTAATTTTCCTTCTTTCTTAATATTCCACCCTCGTTTTCTCTTTGTTATTAATTAATTAAACATATCTAACTATGCTTCGCATCTAATTTCCTTTTCTACATCCACGTACCAATTTTTTAAAATTTATAACAACTCTGGTTTTAAATTAAAGAGAATAAAAGCCGATAATGAAATTAATTTTTATTTAAACTTCATTCATTTAAAAGTTATTTCCAATTTAAAAATCTAGAGGTAGTTTTTGCTAGTCTTGGTAGCTTATAGAGAAAGGCACATAACAACCATTAGATACATAAAAATTCTAATTTTTACTTAAACTAATGGTTAAAAAGTGTTTTTTGTGTTCCCAAAGATGAAAAGTGTTACTCAAATCTCGCTTAATATTGTAAAATACCTCAAACATATAAACATTTTTTTTGTATATAATGAAAAGTTAATTTAAGAAGTGTTTTTATTGCGAAAATTGCGATAACCAATCAGCTTAATTAGCCG
Source organism: Dittrichia graveolens (assembly GCA_038502395.1). Lineage (NCBI taxonomy): Eukaryota > Viridiplantae > Streptophyta > Magnoliopsida > Asterales > Asteraceae > Dittrichia > Dittrichia graveolens. The sequence continues at coordinate 57,666,149 of JARJIL010000008.1, read as the reverse complement.
TCCGATTCTCTCTCCTTCAATTGGATTGCCCAACCATGAATTCTTTACATGCATTTTACCACATTTAATCCTCACACGCTCTTCATCCATGAATTTCACTTATCAATTGAACGGCTAAGATTGCTTATGGCGGTTCTCACACTATATATTTATTCACTCTCTGCCTCGTGTTACACACAAGCTTACAATCCGTATCATTTTTTTTCTTTTTAAAATACTTGGATTTCTAATCATCTTGTTATCCTATAATGAAAACGAACTCAAGAAATGGAATAATCGAGAATCCCGAACTTATAAACTTAATATCCGAAACAAGTTGACAACTATAAAATTTGGATAAGAAATAGAAACTTGAAACATAAACTTCATTCCACGTCTGAATGTCAGTTGGTCCATTTTTGGGGCTAGAAACTTTCACAATATCCAACACATAAATATATATATAGAGAGAGAGAGTCGAGTACTGAGTACTCCCGAGTCCTGACCACCTTCACGTGATGCTCTTTTTACATGGAAATAAACTACATACAGAATATTTTAAAGGGAAAGGCTACTCACGGCCACAATGTGTACGTAGATATTTATTTTTTAATACAAATCGTTTCGAGTATATACGTATTCTTCCACGTATTACAATTTTTAAAATATCCGGGTCACATTCGTTAATACATCAAAAGCTTATAATAACTTGTGTTACGTACATGGATAAAGAAACAAACCAAATTTAAGTGACAGAGATAAATGAAAGTTAAAGCATCGTATATATAATTTTAAAGTTGTATGCTATTAAAAAAAAGTCACCTTTGATTAAGCTGATTTCGAATTTATTAAACTAACTCATGACTTTGGATTGTAAAGTGTTGGTTTGACTTTGTTTAAGTGGTGGAGAGTTTATAAAATTCGTCCCATATTAAAAGAGGTGTGAAAGTTTAAATATCTTAAAGTTTAAAGTTGTAGTTAATTTTAAAATTATTAATTAAGTTAGCTTACAACTTTGGACTATGAGACGTTATAACTGCTGATTAGTTGATTTTAAAATTAATGAGCTGGAGTGTGTATTATAGGTTGTTACAACTTAACTAACCCCCAACTGTTTCCTCGTGTTTGTGAACAAGATGGTTGTACGTACGACTTTGAACATTAGGAAGTAGATCTACTGATTTCAATCTTTCCATGTCTTCAGCGTCAGAGATGTGGAGTATGCTGCCCTAACCAGGTTCAAGTTTTTCTCCACTTTGGGGGAGAGGAGAGGAGAGGAGAGGAGAGGAGAGGACCGAGGAGGCAGCAGTGAGCCAAGTGTTCAACTCCTTCGCCACACAAACAAAAGACAGGACAAGACGTGAATATTGGGCCTAGCTATATATCATCTTCTTGATTCCACCAAAATAATATATACTTACTAATATTATTTATTAGATTTAAATTACATTCAACCAACCAAAGTGGCGGTAAAGAAGTTTTTTCAGTGAAGGAGAGGTCTTGGTTCGAGTCTTTCTGGAGGGTTTCTTCCTATGAGTAGCTGAGGGTCACTCCCTCATTGGTACATCAGCACTACCGAATTAATTAGGGGGTGTAGATGGAGTGGATCGAAACCGGGGTCATGATCAGTTTAACCGTATTTCGATCCTATGACTCTACCGCCGAGACGAAGCTGTTCAACAAAAAAAATTTAAATTACATTCAAAAGTAAAAAGTAAACAACTATAACTATATAAATTCTCAGTCACTTTCAAAACTATATGCTAAAGCATTGTCTATTTCTATTTCTATTTTATTAAACAACTTGTTTAACATTAGAAAATGCTTCATATGCCTAAAACTTCAGTAGCCAATACGACTCGTTTTCCAATTCTCATGATAAAAATATTGGAAATAATCCATTCGTCGACACTTCAACTACTATTTTTAAACAATTTCATAGTCTCATCATTTTGAAAAAAATATGAATTATTACATTTTGTGTTTCCATTATTTACACAAAATTATAGATTTAGTCTTTATATTTCAAAAGTTATAACATTGATCCTTATAGTTTATTTTTCATTTTAATTTTGGTCACTAGTACACTTGAAAAAAACAAAAATAAAAATGCACTCATCTCCATTTTTTATTTTTTTATTTTAATCATTATTCATTTAAAAATATTAATATATCTTTTAATAATAAATAATACATTATTTTTATAATTTTAATAGTAAAATATTCCATATAGTCCATATTTAATTCATGGTCCCGAGGGACTAATTTTAGTCTTTGGATTAATAGCATCAATGGTCCAGATTGTATTTTAAAATTTTAAGCGGAGTGACATTTTCGTAATTTTTTGTAATTCACATGTGATACTTTTACAAATCACATGTGATTGTATAATGAATTTTAAGACTATGTTTTTTATATAATTATATTGAACACAACTCTATTTTAATAACCTAATTACTATTAATACTAGTTAAATTATCATCACCAACAACAACCACATCTATCGCTACCCACCAACGTCTATGACCACCCATCACCATCTACCCGTATCCATCACCGTCTATTGCCATCCACCACCAATAGAAACCACCATCATCCACCAAACAAACACCAAAAATACAAATCAAATCACCCTAAATCAGATACCGCCAACAAATAATACCGGTCTACCATCACCCTAGCTGGTCTACCACCACTCCACCGTCGGTAGCACCATCCACCGGTCCACCAACAACCCTCCAAATCAAAATTAAAATCAGATCAGATCGAAAAACCAACAATCAAAATCAGAGTATACACATTTCATAATCAAGAATAAAGAAAACTAACAATCAAACTATATATGAACCATGAATCAAAATCTATTTTGAATCGAAATCAGAATCAAACTGCCACCTAAACTGTAAAAAACCCAAAAAAATTTAGCATAAAATATAAATATTTAAGAACTAATATCCTTCGGGTAATTTCACTAAAAAATGAGAGTCTGTATAGTGCAATTGTTTAATTATAAACCATATGAGATTAATTATACAAAAGATGGGAGCCATAATTCCATATCAGGAAGCTCGAGTCTTGCCTTTATTCTTTCCTGAACCACCTGTAAATGATCAAAAACACTTTATATCTCATAAGGTACGAATGATGTGTCATAATGTACGAGTGGTGTGTTGCTCACTAAGCTTCTAGCTTACCCGTTGTTTTATCTCATTCAGGTTCTTCAGACGAGAGCAAGGGAAAGGCTCCGGCGTGACACCAATACCGTGAATTTTATATTAAATTGGATTTCAAGTTAAACTCTTTAATTGTAGCATCTGCTATTAAATTTTCACATTTATCAATTTCGGATGACTTTATTTACATTATTATTATATATTGAATGGTTGAATTTTAGAATGACATTATATGTATTTTTTTTAAAAAAAATTAGGACGTTACATTCCGGCACATACCACACACTCCCACTTACAATTTTGACTTGTTTGACTAGCCTTTCCCTTTTATGTGTGTAACTACGGACAATTGACAAAAATAGTCTCTTGAGTTCTCAAAGTTATATAACGGCCACAATGAAACTATCTTACTTACATATCTACATTTGATAGTTACAATTTCAGTCTCTAAACTCAATATTCACGTATAAAGCAGATTATATATATATATATATATATATATATATATATATATATATATATATATATATATAGGAGAAGCTTCATTTGAGAACCATTTTTATCGCGAGAACCAATCTTAGCCGTTCATTTTGGATAATGGAACTTATGGATGAAGAGCGTGGGGGGATTGGGTGTTGCAGGGTGCATGTAAGGAATTTATGGGTGGACAATCTAATTGAAGGAGGGGAAATTGGACGGCTAGGATTGGTTCTTGCGGTTCTCGCAATGACAACGGTTCTCAAATGAACTTTTACCTATATATATATATATTCTTTATTAAATTTCATAAACTCAAACAAAACTATAATTCATTATTTAATTCGAAAGAATCTTTAAATTTAAAAAACTTACTGGTTTTGGGGCGTTAAATAAACCACCGCCACTAACATTAAAACGAAATGTAAACCATGAGGATTGATATTGCAATTTTTAAAACACTAGGACTAAATCAGTAATTTTAAATAAATCTTAGTGATAAATAATGTAATTAGAGGCGGACCCAGGATTTGAAATGAGTGGTAGTACCAGACGTAGGATTTGAAATAGATGGTAGCACCACCTTAAAAAATCAGAATTTACACTACATGGACAAAATTGACTGATACCCCGTGCAACTACTAGCTTGGCTTTGAGTCCGCCGCTGAATGTAATTAACTCTATATGTTTTTTTGAAAGGCAATTGTCAAAAAAAAAGTTAGCCAAACAAATGAACAATAATCATATATTGGTATTTAGAAAAAAAAAACTTATCCAAGCACACCACATCATTTATCAACACTACTTTATAAAATATTTAATATTCTTTCGTATTAAAATTTTAACACTAATTAATTTTAAGAAGTATATATTTTTATGCAAATAATACAAACGCTCAAAGCAAAATTCAATCAATCATCATCTTAATTACCTCAACTAATTTATGATAATTGTTGTTTTGACAACTTATTGAACATAATTAGATAAATTTTTTCTTATTTTATTGTTTTCAAATATTACTTTAAAAACCCAATAAAAAAGTTTATGGGAAAAAAAGAAATAAAGAAAACAAAACAACTAGAAAGAAAATAGATAAAAAGTCAAACACAAACTAGTTGTATTACGCGGATACTATACTGGTATGATCAAATCCAAAGAAAATATATATTAAACCGTAACCTAAGCGAACTTTAAACATATTATTAAAACCTATATGATAGCTTATAATAATAGAATATTGCATATTTATTAACCTAACGTTGCTTTATTGAGTTAAAAAGTGGAAGGAAATTAATATAATTAAACTATTTTCTTTTAAATCATTCAAATTCTAGGACAAAATAAGCTTAAACCTTTTCTACATCTCTTTCAGTTGAATGAAACTTTTAAACACCTCGTTTAATATTAACCTTCAAAACCTTTTTTTTTTACTTCTTTAAGAAAAGTCAAGAAGAATGTGTAAGAGTGGGAGTGAGATAATACAACCAACGTTGTGAAGCCTTCAACACCGTGGAGAAGAGTGGAGATAAAGTGTGGACTTGACTGCCTCTTTCGGTTTTTTTAGCTTTTCTTTTTGTTTTTTTAACTGGTGTTATGTATTATGTAGGTTGTATAATTTGATATGGTGAAAAATACTGAAAAACTAAAACCCTGAGTCTAGTAAGTTAAACTGACGTAATGGTACGCAAGAGTTGAAGGGAGCACCACTTCTTTTTATTGTAATTACGCCACCTACTCATGCGTAAGGCTGTTAATTCGGGTTGGGTTCTTGTTATTAGGTTTGGGTGCGGGTTAGTTTCGTGTCGACCCAATTATATTCGTGTCAGGTTTGGGTCATATGTGATCGATGAGTATTTTTTCGGTGTTCGAATATGTTTTTGAGTACGATTTTTGAATACGGTTTTTCGTTTTAACTACAATTTTCTTTATCAATCATTCAAATTTCATGTTTGTTTTCCAACTTTTGGAAAGAATTTCGCAAATGATTTTTGTTTATATTCTAACTTTAGTATTCGAGGTTCGTTTCGATTGTATTCAAACTTTAAATTTGGCATTTGTTTCGGTTTGATTCAAATTTTGATTTTACCTTTTTATTCAACTTATATAAATGAACGTAATAAAAACTATGATGTACTACTATTCTATCAAGTACCAATAAATAATGTCATTGAACAACTAAATAATTTAAAGTTATTAATCATTAAATAGAATTATGAATCCAATTAAAATTAGTAAAGTACCCTCTACCAAGTAGTCTATCAACCCATTTATTTTCATGTTAATTTCATATCATCCAGTTTTGGTCGTTCTGATTCATGTCACTTTCTTTAGTGTTAGTAAAAATTTACCGGCCTTACTCTTGCGTTCCTAATTTGCTTAATAGAAGATTAGCATCGTAACCGCGCAATGCTGCGGAGTCGAATAGTTTTTGTTTTATAATATGCCGTTTTAAAAAATGTAATGATATGTTATTCGCAAAATTCCATGTCACAAAAAAATTTCTTTAGCAACATGTCCCATTTTTTTTCAAATTTTCTTTTATTTGCATGAAATATTTTATTAATTTTAAAAATAAAATCTAAAAGACATTAAAATAAGGAAAAAAATCATATTTGTGAAATAAGGATAGAGAAGTTAATAAGATATTAGAAATTATGTTGTTATGGGTGTATAATTATGTTTGTGTGAGAGTATATTTTAATTAAATAAAAAGTTAAAGTAAATTAGGAGAGAGATTGGAATGGTTAAATATTAAGTGGATGAAATTTAGTTAAATAGAAAGAAAGACCAAGATATTGTTTTGATTGAATTTTAAAAAGTCTTAAAATTAAGGAGGAGAGAGAGTGTTAAATGATTTATATGGTAGTATAGATAGAGACAGAAAAATAGAAATATACAAATATATATATATATATATATATATATATATATAGCTCTCATCATTTTGGGGTGGGACTGTGGTAGGGACCAATACAATCTCTAGCCATCTCGCCGAATCCGCAACAGTTCTTTTGTGATTAGGACTGATCCCCAAATACGTGTATTATTCATTTTTTTTAGACACACAAGTTTTTAAATTCTTTTACTCAAATAAAAAACATGGTAGAATAGGGCTAATAACCGAAGTCTTGTAAATAAATGGGCAGATTGGTGTATTACACCTTTATCCTGTTTTTAAGTTCGGTGTCGTCAATTTTGGTTGAAGTTCAAGTCACTTTATTTTCTTGGGCTAAGTTTAGAGCCAATTTTAGGTCATTAAATTGGGCTATGTGGTGTTGTAATCATTTATCTCCTTTTTAATTGTAATTGTACTATGTACTTTTGCTTTGAGTGTCTTGCTTAAAGCCTTTTATTTATATATTTTTGGTTTGCTTGTCTTGGGTGATGGCTATGCCGAAGCTCAAGGCAAGTTTTCCCTCTTTACCGTTCAAAAAAAAAAATGGTAGGATGTTGAACATTTTCTTGGGATTTTTTTTTTTTTTGAGTATAAATGGAATCTTCATATTTTATTAGATATTATTATGGCAAAATTATTTTATTTTGCATAGTTATACCCTCTTTTTAACTTGTACGATCAAACAAAAAGAATCGAAGAAACAAGTTCATATGTCAATTATTCGACTTTTTTTCGTTAAGCAAATTAGCTGCCAATTTTATTTGGTTTGGCGAAATTCAAACAGAGTTTTAACATCTCAACCTCCCTTTATTACTTAAATAAATAAATATTAAAAAAAGGACATAATTATAAGAATGTACGTACGTACGAGAATAATATTATTTTGTTTGAATAAATCTATATATTATTATAGTGTGACAGTGGGATAAAACCTAAAATAGACTTTTTTTAGGGCGTTTAGCACTAAAGCTTGTGATTAATGATATCATAATTAGACCTTTTTCTAAATCAAGTTGATGATTATATTGAACTGCACAAGTAGACAATGTTGATAAGGGAAGTATCTACAAGACTAGCCTTAGCCCACATTGTGAGGCTTTATTGTACAATTTATATAATCACTCCTCATGGCCCAATAAACCAAACCCACCACAAACTTTAATTGGATTTCAAACTTGTGGGGATACATACTACCTCAAAACTCTTTACGTTATGTTTACTCATTGTTGCAGCATTATATTATATTATACCTGAAAATTTTATTCATGAGAAACTAAATTACAGGTTACAATCAACCGAATTCGAACTATAACATGGTGATGAATGCAACCTAAATATCTCAAATAACGTATAGTTCATGTCTGCTACAAGTTGAACCGTTTATTCATCATCATCGCGCTACAAGCTTGAAATTGTGGTCACTATCGGACTCCAATTTGAACAGATTTTCTGCAGCAATTTCCCCAATTTCTACATTTCAATGAACATAGTAAGCATAAATGCTCCTCAAACCGTTGAACCAGCTGCAAATTGTATATTGTCTGTGATCACTTTGTAAGCTTCAATGATCATTCCAACCCTGCCATAAAGATTGACCAGACATGCATAATCTTCCATACTTCTCCCTCATTGTAAAGAACAGCATTTCATCATCTTTCACTGATCTAAAATCAGCACTACATCAGCGAATGTAATGGTATCAAGAGATGTGTTGGTACTTGGCCTACCTTGGAAGTGTATAAGGGCATTTGGGTGTTTATTGTGTACAAAATTATGGTATTTCAAGAAACCAAGTCTCTTGCATGCATTTGGTCGAACACCCATATGGCACTTAATTTTCAACTTGCCATGGTTTAAGTACACACGAATCAGACAATTGGCAACTGGTAAATTCCATTTTGTTCCTTTACGAAGTACCCATACGTGAATTTCTGCTATAAGTTTTAATTAGGTCGAACCCGGCTGTGAGATTTGTGCAAATAGAAACCGAATCTGGCTCATACCCACTTAATATTATTTGTCGAAGAACAACCATATCATTGACTAAGAGCTGGCGTTTAGCATAACCAGTAAGCATTGAGTTCCAAGAAACTAAATTTTTGATACAATTTTATCGAACAAATAATTTGAGGCGCCTTCATTAACGATGTCACCACACTTTGAGTACATGTCAACAAACCAGCTCATTAAGCACAAACCTATGGTTTGCAGATCCACCCATTATCTCACGATGAACTTCCTAACCAATGTCAATCAACCCCGTGCCGCCACAAGTCCGCAAGCTTTAAGAACACGACGGAAAGTGAAGCTAGCCGTGGCCCGTGGTCCGGTTCTACGCCTTCTTCTGGCCAGCATTTGGAAATACGTACAATGGCAATGCGTCCTCGTACTAACCCATGTCACACTACTAAACGAATTCATTCCTCTCAATAACAGACGTGAGACGACTTAATTTCTCTCAAATGTTTGGCGAGTGGCAAAGGCTTTTGGTATATATATATATATATATATATATATATATATATATATATATAGGGGACGATTCAAACGATAACTGTTTTTCGTATGAGAACTGCGAGAACTAATCATAGCCGTTGATAAAAAAGATAAATGGTCAAGATTAAAGAGTTGTTAATGGATAACCTAAAACTAATCAAACTTATCCTTAATTAATTAAGGGTAATTTGGACATTTTTACATTACCCATACCTTTTTCAAATTAATATATCTCTCAAATGGAAATGTGTTAAATTACGGAAATTATACCAAATTAACGAGAAAATTATGCTATTTAATTTGAGACCGATCTAGCTATATTTTTTTAAATACTTGTTGGGTTTTTTTTGGTACAATCGACATTTGCACATGTGCAAATGCACAGGTTCACCTAGTTTTTTTAGCACAAATGTAGATTCTTTGCGAGATGAAGATAATATGAGTTTGTGAAGATTCTTTGCGAGAGTTACTTTGAAATTAAGAATTAAATTGCTAACTCTGAGTTATTTGTGTTTCAGTTTGTTGGAAGAGTTTTGTCGTATTGCTGAATCATGAAGTTGCTGATTATATATATGTATGTATATGTGTGTGTAATGTTTCATAGTTCTAATTATTATGTAATTGAGTTACAATGCAATGTTTATAAATTTCAACTCTTTGACTCTTTACTTTGTTTGGTGTTTGTGAAATCTCTTGAACTTGATTTATTGAAAACAAAAATTTAGGTAATATCATGAATCAAAAGTTAATATTAAAAATATATTATTAGACTTAATTCAGTTATAAGTATTGGTTTAAATTCATTAATTGTTGGTTATGTTTTTAATATTTATTTGTTTAAGTTCATTAATTGTGGACTTAAAGGAGGGGTATAAATGAGGGGTATTTTAGTAAATTTACTCTTCTTAAAATTAAGAGTTTTTTAGGTGTTAAATGCATTATGAGAAATGTTTAATATAGTCCTAATTTAATTTATAGTCCCGAGGGACAATTTATAGCCATTAGATTTTAAGATTCAATGGTCCAGATTTAATTTTAAATTATAATCAAAATTGATATATTTGTATAAAATAGGGCATTTATGACTTTTTAACTATTGGTCCTCACTTTCTCTCTCCTCTAATTTATTTAAAATTAATTATTTCACAAACCGTTAATCGTTAGACGAAACGAATTATACCGTTGCGATCCTCGTGTTCCCCTCTTTTATTAGAGAGGTCACTTGATATACTTTCGACAATTTGTTTTTCTCATTTTGTTAGATTGGACTTAAATTTTATTGAAGTATAATCACATGTGATTTATAGAGGTGTGATCAATATGGTCATTATAAAATTATAGTTTGGTGTTTGATAATCCGGCAAAGTTATATGGTTTAGAAACAAAAAAATCAACAAATGAAAGTGATTCTAAGTTATTAGTTGTTTCATAACACATGTGATTATCTATCTTTTATATATGCACATAATTACAGGTGATTTGATTAAATGTAACATTTTTATGTCACATATTTGACAGAATCAATCACATGTGATTGCGTATTCAATCACATGTGATTGAATACCAAAAACATAAGATTTGGTATTCAATCACATATGATTGCATATTTAATCATATGTGATTTTGTACAAAATCATACGAGAGTTTGTACAGATTCACCTGTGATTGAATACCAAAAAACATGAGATTTGGTATTCAATCATATATGATTGCATATGGGATTGTTCAAACGAGAACTATTCTTATTACGAGAACCAATATAAAAGACATCGAATTCGAAGGATCACACATCTGGACCTTTGATAGAGGAGATAGGGTGTTGCTAGTACACAATATATGCATTCATGGGTAGACAATGCAATTGGATTGGTTGAAATTGAATATGTACATACATGTATAAACGGTTTTAAGCAAACGTTGATTTTTTAAACAAACATTCAAAATTAATAAACGTTAAATGATATACAATTTAAGAAGATAAAAAATTTAGTAAAACAACACATGTAATATTGTCATGAATCACATGTGATTATACATTAATAAAATTTAAGTCCAACATAACAAAATGAAAAAAAAAAGTTTGTCAAAAATATATCAAGTGACCTCTCTAATAAAAGAGGGGAACACGAGGATCGCAACGGTGTAATTGGTTTCGTCTAACGATTACCGGTTTGTGAGATAATTAATTTTAAATAAATCAGAGGAAAGAGGATGTAGGGACCAATATGCAAAAAGTCAGAATTGTCCTTCCTTATATCAATTTTAATTATTATTTAAGATTAAATCTAGACCATTGATTTTGAAATCTAATGGCTAAAAATTGTCGCTCAAGACTATGGTTTTAATAAGGACTATATTGAACAAAACCCAATGCATTATATAGGAATAAGATGATCGATCGAGCGAGGCATCGATAATTTGATTTTGTTTCTTGCGTGTACGGTGTATCTTTCTTGAAACAAAAGGCGTCGAGGATTTTACACTGCAGCCAGCCAGCCATTCTAGGCGTACGCCTTATTTGTCTAGACGCTTCTTTTTATAAAAATGAACATTCTTGTTTTGCTTTTGCTAGCTTATTTTTGTTTGAATTTTGAATCAGATTATGAATTAAATCATTTTGGTTTACAAATTTATCAACTTGAGTTGTGAACTCGATAAATCTTTTGCTCAATCCAATGAACTTGTAAGTTGGAAAATTTAACCTATAAAAGCATGGTCATAAGGAAAGATTTAAGATAACCCACACATGCCCGTCATTGTTTTTGGAATGATACAATAACGCACCTTAAATCCTAAATCTTTGTCTCAAACTGAACTTGAATCCTAGCCGATCTGTATACACCTTAATACCAATGTCATTAAACCAGAGGCAATCTGGTAGGCTGCATCTTCTTATTTCATCTATAATTCGTCGACATAAATGTTATAATACTTATATTGTCAACACAATACTTATCTTGTGGTTTGCCGATTGAATGAAGCATCTTGGCATTGTCTGCACAAAATGTTTCATTTTTCCCCCTCAAAGGCACGCATAATGTACATTTGAGCTATAAGTTACAACACAATGGGTTTACACTCTAACAGGGTAACAACGGTCATAACTACCAAAAAGGGTGCAATAATAAGCATTTAATCATGTCCAAGTTGGTCTAATCTGTGTAGCTTTCTACAGATTGAACCTCTAAAACAGGGAAACATAGCATAACTGAAACTAAATGGCAACGATCCTTGCATTCTTTTCCACCATGGCCATCTTTAGCTTGATTTAGCTGCATAAGAATCATACCGAGTAGAGACCAATAAAAAAATAGTACACAAGATTGAATCTGAGCTTCTATGGTATTTTGATTTGTCCATTACGTATCACAACAAAAAGACCAGTGTCCAAACTTTACTTCTGAAAAGAAGAGATAATATCTTACAAACTATTGACCAATCAATTTCTCATAATCTTGACTTCACTTTTGTGAATCTAAATGGCAATTGGACCAAATAATGTGATTTTATACCTTTTTTTTATGTGAGCTATGCAAACAAGACAGATAGATTTCTGGTCGCACTCTCCAGGACTAAAATGTAATCATAATGAGAGGAGTATAAGACAACTTAATTAGGATTCTACCAAAAAAGCCTGATAAAAGAAACGCTTTTAGTTTAAAAAATGTATTAGAATTACATCACCTTAAACCACAACCTCAAAACTTACTGTATAAAATTCAAAAATGGAATTACAAAGGACAATTTTTAACGTGTACCTTGATGTCTATGTGGCAAAAATAGGCTGCACTCTTTCAAAGATCTCATCTTCTGTTCCTATGGCATTGATCTGCATAATATGGTGTATAACTGTATACTACTAAATGATATTTAACATTTAAAATGCATTTAGCATAGGCCTCATCGACGATGCCCCCCAAAACAAAAATAATTAAAAAAATGTGTAAACATATGGGTAAGAATTGAAACCTTGTAAAGCTTCCCTTTCTTAGAATAGTATCTAATTACTGGTAGAGTATAAGTTTCAAACACTCTAAGGCGTTCCTTTGTGGTATCAATGTTATCATCAACTCGCCCCTATCAGAAACATTTGCGATCAATTTTTCTACACCTTAAGAAGAAGAATTGACCAGAACTTTTATAAATTATTTTAGGGAAAACACACCTGATTACGATGTAGTACTCGTTTCACCATCTCCTCTTCATCACAATCAAAGAAAAGTACCACTTCTGGTTCTATTCCAATCTATAGAAATAATGAGAAGTTAGTATTTTGAAAATTATCTAATATAATAAATTAAAATAATTTGGTAGACTTTGTTAATTATATTACTGTTTAGCCTACTTTCGAGCCGAATCTTTTTGAAATAACTTTTCCCTTTACCAAATGGAGAAAATAATATGAATAGACCTATTCATAACTCACAAGTAAAAGGATTGATGGTGATACCTCTACTTCTATCAATGGTTTCCATGTAATTTGAATTTACATGATAATGATAATGATAAGGTTTTCCTTGCATAGTTGCATGCGTTATCTGCAATGTTCTAATAACACACGGAAGATAACAAATTACAACCAGTAGTTCACTTTGTAACTAGGCTCAAGTCCTTGAGGCTGGTTAATACGCATCAAATGTTACAAAATACTTTTTGTATGCACATAGAGGCCTCACTTCTGGTTTTTCTCACTCAAAGCTAATACAGCAATACAATGTTGCTTTAATTAACAACGTATCTAAAATCTGTATGAGTTGATGCTAAAGTATCAAGTGATCATTAAATTCTGGATGAAGTCAAGGAGTTAAATATACAGATATTTAAGTAGAAATGCAAAGGATGGAACTCACTATTCTTTCATAAGCCACACGGTTCTCTTCACTTCTAGGAAAACCATCCACTAGAAATCTATCAGTTTCACTGGATTCAATAGCAGTTTTGAGCAATTTGACTGTCACTTCTGAAGAAACGATTTTTCCTTTTGTGATTGTCTCCAGAATCATCTCACTGAAAGTAAAAATTTAACATCACCAGGCACATAAAAAGAAATTTTCATTTAGAAGATGTGGCAAATGAAAACAGCTCAATTGGATTGTATTTATTTAATAACATGCGAACTCGGAAAGAATTTTAAAAGTAGCAAAAAAATATAGGTCAGATAGATTAAACAGGTCAAAAGTTGTCTACGGTGTATTCAAATGCTTAAAACATCTTTTATGAAACTATATTACTTTTTCATAATATAATGTAGTAATCTTTAGCACATTAAGTATTCACAAAATCAGGAAAGAAATAGTTGCAAAAGTGTGTTGTCAGGTCATCACAGCAAAATCAAACACATTTTGATCCACACAAAATTTAAATGTGGGAACCTAAACCTCTTTTGACCCATTTCCTAACCCGCCCATTGCCACCTCTAGTTTTAGTGTGTTGACTAAAAAAGTGAAGATGTAAGTCAATACCCATATTCAGTGTTGGAAGAGATTTCTTTTCTAAGTAAATCTCCGACACTTAGATGTGTGAATCCGTAAGTCTCAGCAATCCGTGTACATTGTGTTCCTTTTCCAACACCAGGGCCTCCTAAGAGTATTAAACATCAAAGGTTAGCATCTAAAGGAAAAACTAACATGAATGGTAAATGCATCAAATTCTATGGAAGACTTTTCTTCACTTTTCTAAAAGAAATCAAATAGAGGGTGCTATTATGTGTAGTATGCCTAATATAAACAATAATCATGACCGCGAAAAAGAATTATATTTGCAACTGCAACAATATTACTGAATTATGTATCTATAACGTTTTTCTATAGAAAACATATTTAGGTTACTTGATAAGTGTTGTTCATTACCTAATACAAAATTAATGGTTGGGGTCCTCGCCTTTGTCAGGATTCCAGCTTCTGCCTATGTCCAAAGAAGGAAATGGCAGAATATAAATAATCTATCTTCTGGATGAAGAACAGAAAGTCAACTTTATAAAATAAAAAATTGCATGTACGGAAAAGTTAATTTATCTTCAAACAAATGCTGCTCCACAGCACCAGAACTATAGATTTCAAAAATTAAATAGTCTTGAACATGTGAGAAATTTTCTAAAATGGAAGGACTTTGTAAATTGAAGCAGCTAAATTACTTCATCTAACATTTCTTTTATTCATTGTATATCTAGATACTAGGCTTAGAGACAATGGTGTAATGAAGCAAAATACCAAGTCAATCAATAAAGAGATACTGCCAAGAATAATGCAAGATGAGACTCGGCTATGTTTATCTATAAATGTATGGAAGCAATTTCATGTATTAAAACAAATTATTCAAAAGTGCCTTTTTTTAATCTTTGACCAAATCAGGCCCGAAATGACTATTGAGTGGTAAAATCCATTATCATGCAATGATCTAAATCAACTTTAACTCAAGGTTTGTCTACAGAAGAATTTAAATGTGATTGCAAATAATTACATTTCAGTTTGAGAAATCAAAAGTGCTTGCAAATAATGACATATTTACATTTCAGTTTCAAGACCTCTGTGATGAATGCTTCCAGAAAATTCAACCTGTATGCCCCTTTGTCATTGGGTCATTGCAACACTCAATGTGAGATTAAGAAGCATATAACCAATTTTATGTAGATGAACTATTACCTGATGCATATTCAAGTAACTCATTCATTCAAATCAATTGCAAGTTTGCAACAGATCACATTATGACGAAATTCATACAGAGAGGAGATATAGATAAATGTCCTACAAAGTACATCTAAAGTATCATAGCGAGTTAGCTTGATAAGAGCCATCACCAAGAAGAGATATTGAGTGCTTAAGACATCTTGGAGAAAAGAACTTTTACGGTGTTTCAGACCTAACTTTCATGAGGGCCTCTATATTACATGTTGGGACACACTGCTAGAGTACAAGGATAGCACTAACGGTAAGTTTCGAGAGTGAAGCATTAGGCCAAGAAAGCGAAGCTAGAGAACCACAAGGCTAAGAGTCAGGCAAATCTTGAAAAGAGGGAAAAACAATGTACCACATAGATCCCATGAGTAACAGCCCATCTGGACATCACCAATCCATGAGAACATGACAGATAAAAGACATCTCAATCCCCAAAGAGCCACAAAAAAGACATTAAAAGATCTTGAAGCACATGCATAACAGAATCATGTATAGAGATAAAAATCTTGCGGTTACCAATAGTTCTGCTGCAGATGAACATTATTAAATTCCATGATAACACTGAAGCTTTAAATCTTCAATTAATAAGTTGTTAACACTCTTTAAAGCAATTGGCCGTGCTTTCAAAGTTTCCCAAGTTAATAGAAGCCTGCTTACACAACTTCTCATACATTTAACATACATGATTTATGTATAAACATAAGTGACAACATCAAATCTCGTGTTGGCCTTACAATTATTATATTCATAAGACCTTCATGCGAGCTATGAGTCAATAACCTCACATAGGCTCAACACTCCAAGTCAATGCAGTTTGATCCTTGAGCCGAGTGCCCGAGTACTTAACAACAAAATTGAAGCAAATAATTCCTAGGAACATATGAAACTAGGAATCAGCATGAGTTACTTATCACACACATTCTTGATCTTTCATAGAACGCAGAGAATATTAAAAAACAACAGTAATGAATCAATGATCTTAATTGAATCAGGAGCTCATCGCTTGTATGTCTATTATTACATATATTTTCATTCAATATCTCCATTTTAGCAAAACATTATCAATCAAGTTCAGAGTTCATCGCATAAACTCATAAACTGCATAAACTAATTTCAATTTTTTGAAAATGAGTGACATAAACAGCACCAAAATCAGTGTTACGAACTGAAACTATCCATATAAACGGAAAATAAGAACAAAATCGAAGCAATCTTACAGCGAATGAAATGAACACATTTATGTACCTGATTGAGAAGAGACGATGGTTTAGCCACCGAAATCAGCTTTGACAGTAAATTAACACGTCTCCACATCTCTCGATCACGAATATACCTTTATAAACGTGTGTACTTGCACGTTATGACATGTATATATGTAAGCACAATCCGTAAATTAAAGATTTAAACTGAGATCAGTACAGTTGAAGATAGTAGCTTCCAAGCTTGTTTCTCTATATGTGTGTTGACGATTGGTAGCCCAGGGTTACCGTGATCGGAATCAATTTCTCATAGACATTTAGTCAAACACCTTGCGCGCCATGTGCCGCTGTCCACTGGCTCGCCAGAAGTCAGATCCAAAGCCCCCTTATTAGTTTAGGGCGCTTTTTGCAAGGGATGGTGATATTTCCACTTAGCCATGTTTATTCTTTTACCGAAAAATATGTAAATGGACTTTTATACCCTTCAATTAGTTTGTTTTTGTTTTTTTAAACGGTAGAACATACGTAGATACTAGTCTAATTCTAAATTTACTTCTTTTATCCATAGCGGACTTGAACTCATGACTATAAACAAGAAAAACTTCTTGTAACACCTTAATACCGCTAGAATACGAGTTATTTGTAGATAGGTTTATACTCATGAGTGAAGAGAGAGAATAAAAAAAACTTTCACCATCTTTCTCTATCTCCCCCTCTTTCCTCTCTCCAGGTCTCTCATCTCCACCTTCATATCTTTTAAATTTTGCAATTGATAGGTTGATATAGGTAGCAATATCGGTAACAGTAATACAAACTAAAGGGCACAACAAATGTTCACTGGTGTAGTTCGCCTGAGAATGAACAATTCCAAAGCAGGGTGTGAAGCTGAAGCTAATTCCGAAGCAGGGGCCGGTGAGTGGCCTAAAAGCTAACCGGACAATTGGAGAAGGATGGTGCAAAGCTGGTGGTGGCGGGAAGACAATGGGCGGTGGCAAGTGGGGATGGGGAGTGTGCGGGTGAACGATGAGTGGCTGGCGCTAAAGGCTTCTCTGACAGGGTAGAGAGGAAGGGTGGGAAGTAGGATGTGGCGGCAAGTGGGGATGAGGGTGTGGGGTTGAACGGCCAGTGGCCGATGGTGGCGGCTAATGGGGATGGGGGTGTGGATTTGGACAACAAGTGGCCAGTGATGGCGGTGAAGGCCAACCCGAGGTGAGTGTGGATGGGGCGTTAGGGTGAACAGTGGCCGACGGTGGAAGCCAATGGATTGATTATAGTTATTCCCTATTTGTATCCACTGCGAATAATAAGGAACTGTGAATAATAAGGAGGGCATAAATATCAAGTTATAAAAAATTTATGTGGATAGATAATTTGTTCTGTGAAAATATCAGGACCCTTTTACAAGACATCAATAGACGTGCGCAGTGCAATCAGTGCAATCAAGTCATTTCCAGTAATCCACTAAAGTCTAGTTTGTTATAATTTAAAGGAATATAATTAATTTAAACACAATACTACACGAAATTTGATTTTAATTCCATCGAATTCTACGAAACAAATGAGACCTAATACTTTGTTTAGTTATGTGTTAACATCACAAAAAAAGAGCGTTGATTTGGGGTTTAGTTACCAATGGGCCTTGCCTTGCCGCCTTGGTCTCGAACAAGGGTTTTATTTGAACTCCCAAGTCTCCACATAACATGGTCTTATAATAGTATAAACTAGCTTAAACACGAAAATAATGAGGCGTATCTATTAAATGACTTGAATAAATGTTTTGTTAAAATATTTAAGTGTTAACAAACTAAATCACCTAACAAATGACATTTGAGGAAACAACACATTAGTAAGGTATTTGAGGAAATAAAACGGAAGATTGGCAGATAAATTTCTAAAAATAAAGTGATAACATCAAAACCCCTTTCTTTTAATATAAATTAAATATTAAAGACTAAAGATAAAGACGATTATCAATGAACATTTTCGTGATAAATTGAAACTTCAAATTTCGAAATACCATACTTCTAAGAATCCAATGTTAAATAATTTATAACTAGTACCACACTAACACAAGCTCAACGATGGTAACATGCTAAATCACTTACATCATAACCAATCTTATTGTAACGCCGCTCAATGTTTCAAGATTTCAGCACCGATCGGTTGTAGACTTGTAGGGTTAGGCTGTCACCTCTTGCTTCTTCTTTCATTTGCATCAAGATATTAAAAAAGAGTGAGAAAGAGACCCATTTCACCGATCGGAGACTAAACATAGCTAACATTTGGGCTGTGTTGAGACTTTGGGCTGTATCTTGAGTTGGTATTTTAGACTTGAACTTAATTCATTCGATCCCATCACATTTACGATTCTACTACGATCCAGCTCGTTTTTTAAATATAACGATTAGGGTCGTGATATATGTTGATAACCACACTATAATCTACTAATCTATGTTTTCCTAAGTTTATATTTAAAATATTTATATTAGATAACTATTGCATGAGTAATTAATAATGTAAAATTACGAACTACAAATCATGCAACTCACATGAATCACCGTATCTTAAAAATGAAGGTTTAAAATTGCGTTTTCTCGTATCGTATGATATTCTTTCTAAATGAATTTAAACTTTATAGTTTAATATCGATCATACGCAAATGATTAATGTTTAAAAGGGCTTTAATTAGCAAAATGATATATCCTACTATCTTCTTAAACCCAAAATCACATCTTTTATATTTTATTCGAAAAGTTTTCAAAAAATGAGTATTTAGTCGTACGTGTCTAAAAAGTTTTTTTTTTAATTAACAGAGTTCAATATAACTGAAAAAAGTATAGGAAGCAACTACGTAAGCAGTTAGACTACGCGTATAAATATAACTCGACTTCTTAAAAAACTGTTAGAAGGAAAAATATAACACCTTTAATTAAAAAATAATTCCTCAGCTGCACATATTACGAAATTAATGCAAGTGATTAGCATGCCTAAACACATGACCTTCGGGCAGTGCATTATTTTCTTTTTATTCTTTTCGTTTTGATTTGAGACGCAAAAAACATTAGTCCAACTCTCCAAGGTTGCAAAAGGCTAATATATCCATATTTCCTTTTAATTTCCATTGTTTAATTAACATCGATCAATTAAAACAGTTATCTATAAATTAGGTTATCATAAAAATGTTTTAGTTATTTAAATAGGATAAATTGTAGCAAAATACAATTTAGTTTGTTTAAATTGTTATTTTATATAAACAACTTTATGTTTACTACATTATACGTACAACGAGCTTA
The DNA here is from genome assembly GCA_038502395.1 of Dittrichia graveolens. Classification (NCBI taxonomy): domain Eukaryota; kingdom Viridiplantae; phylum Streptophyta; class Magnoliopsida; order Asterales; family Asteraceae; genus Dittrichia; species Dittrichia graveolens. The sequence goes on along the minus strand of JARJIL010000008.1, from coordinate 57,645,962 downwards.
TTAAAAGGTTATAATATTGTATGTAACTTGTTCTTTCGTGGCACACACTAGTACACTACAAAAGTTAGGTATGCAAATGACCAGGTTTAATTTAGACATCCGTGGGTGAGTGACCGGATAGATGATGATGAGAGTACGTGTTTAGGGTTGTGGGTGCCAAAGGTTGGTGATGATCAATTGGAGTTTATGAAGGTCTTAATTTGAAATTAATTTGTTTGAAGTTCTCATATATTGTTTGAGGATCATTGAAACAGTATGAAAGATCAAGAAGTGGAAACTAGCTACATTGGCTCACCAACCCTGCAGAGATAGCAAAAGAAATGGGTTGAAGAGCACCACAGAGTCGAGTCGAGTCGAGTCGAGGTAGATCATATATAGATGTGTTGCTCGGTTCAACGGATCATACAATTAATGTAATCACCTTGTGTTCTCCTTTCTACGTAATTCTTGTAGTAAGGAAGGAAATATATATAGAACTTTGTTACAGTAATTAATTCGATAAAACAACAATGGTTTTAAAAAATAATATTTTAATAGAAAATAAAGTACTCCCATGCATCTAATGGTATGACATGAAACCATATATATATATATGTTAATTATGATAGTCATCTTCAAGTTGTTTATTCTTTATATCATTTTCTTTGTATTTTAATATTGATTCCCATGCATATTTGATATTTTTAACTTAAAAGCAACTTGAAGATGACTATCATAATATGGTTTCCCATTAATGGTTAGAGCTAGGATTGATTAATGCATGTCGTTCATAGGTTTTGGATGTTGCTTTATATTCTCTATGTATTTTTTTAACATTTTTACATGAATCCTAGCTAGCTAGTTATATTCATCTCTTGCTGGACTTTAAACCTAACTTGCAACGTCATTTAACAAGAATATATTGTTTCGTATATATTTGTTGCAAGAATTAATAAGCAACATTAATGCAAGATCGACTTTGTTAATTAGGGTTATATAAGAATTATTAGACTAAATGTCCGTGTGATATACGGATTGGTTTAAATGATAATAAATATTAGACATTAATAAAAACGTATTATTAAATAATAATAAAACGCGAATTAAATGAGAATTTAAAAAATGACGACATATGTCGTCAACACTCTAACCAGCGGTGGAAATATTAAAGCGAGTGGGAGGATAGACTTGATGGTAGAAACATGGTATCATGATAAGAAAAGACGTGATTGTATTTCTTATATAAGTCATCAATCATTATTGTTACAATTAAGAGTAATAAAGTTAAACGTTATTAGTTATAATTAAAAAAGAATTTAAATGATTATAAAATATTTTAGAATGATAAAGCTAAGAATTTGGTTAATTCTAATATTGTAAAATATTATAAAGGGTACGTAAATATAATATTTGTAAACTAAGGTGAATAAATACGATTTAATAAAAACATATATGAAATTATCTCTAATAATTTGGATTTTAAAAAGTCAAAATTAATTTTTTGATTTTAAATGAATAAATGGTCAAAATTAAATATTTTTTTAAATAAATAGTTCAGACCATTTAATAAATTTTATCAAATTAATCTTTTATTTATATTAAAAGATTATTGAGTTGTACGCATAGGCATGTGAAGTTAGTTGTGCGCATTACTTTTATAAGTAATACATAAATCCTAGCTTGAACTATAGGTACGTAATTAAATTAATTAAGATCATGGCATTGAAAAAAATATGTATATAACTATAAAGATGTGTTTAATAAAGTTTATTTAAAAAATATAGGCCTGAAATTTTTATATTTAATCACAGGTGATTTAGTATATAATCACATGTGAATAATGAAAAATTACGAAAATACAACTCCGCCCTAATTTTTAAAATTTAATGTAGACCATTGATGACATTGATCTAAATACTAAAATTAATCCCTTAAAACTATAAATTAATTATGAACTATATTGAACATTCTTACTATAAATTGATTGATTGCCTTTGGTATATATGTCAAATATTTTGTAGCTAGGTTTGATTTTAAAACTCTTGTTTCAACACATGGGATGTATCATGGTAAGATGTATAAAAAGTTCAATTGAGAACCGTTTTTATTGCGAGAACCAATCTTAGCCGTCCAATCCCCCTCCTTCAATTGGATTGCCCACCCATGAATTCCTTACATGCACTTTGCCACACTCAATCCCCCATGCTCTTCATCCATAAATTCCATTATCTAAAATGAACGGCTAAGATTGGTTCCCGCGGTTCTCGTAATAAAATTGGTTCTCAAATGAACCCTCCCTGATATATATATATATATATATATATATATATATAGGCAAAAGTTCAAACGAGAACTGCTTTTCGTACGATAACTGGAAGAACCAATTTTAGTCGTCCAATTCCCCCTCCTTCAATTGGATTGCCCACCCATGAATTCCTTACATGCACCCTTCCACACTCAATCCCCTCACGCTCTTCATCCATGAACTCAATTATCCAAAATGAACGGTCAAGATTAGTTCTCGTACGAAAAACAGTTCTCGTTTGAACTCTCCCCTATATATATATATATATATATATATATATATATATATATATATATATATATATATATATATATACTTATTTGCTTTCCGGTATATATAACAAGCATGAATTAACTTCTTCGTAAAATGCATGTTGGAGAGTTTTCAATTCAAGCGGGGCATGAAATAAAATGGCTTATATAACTTACCTTTGAGGATTGTATGTGTCACATATATCACGGTCTTAAAATTATTATTAGACCTTTAAAGAGTATCAAATATATTAATTAATTAGGGATAATCCAGATAGAATATAGATTCCGGATAATCTAGAATGAGGGGTGTTTGTTTTAGCTTTTTGTTTATTTTTCATACTTAGGTCTTGTTTGTTTTTGTAAATAAGATCTTATTTTAAGAAACGTTTATAGGTGGACAAATATTTCTTATAAAGATTGTTTATTTTTTCGTAGATATAAGACCTTCTTATATCTTATTATAGCTTATCTTATCCTCCCATGAGTTCTACTATCGCGTATGTGATATTCTCCCAAGCTTCAACCACTCCGTTTCAATAAGCTATTATTTTTCCAACTTATTTTCTAAATTATAAACTTATTATAACTTACAATAAGAAAATATGCCGGACTTATGAAAAATAAGCTAGAAAATATGAATTTATAAACAGAAAATAAGCCCTTAATAAGCTAAGATGTTTGTTTTTCCAAAATAGACCTATTTTTCTTTAATGTCTGCGGATACGCAGAAACTTATTTGTAGATCTTTTTAAATCTATTCCCAGCAGAGGTGCAATGTCCTTTTTTTAAAATAAATATTCTCACATGTATATCTGAAATTCACTCTCATCTTTGATTGTAACTCTATAACCGTAATGTTTTAAAATATAAGTATTTAGTCAACCCGTTCAACCACCGGGTCAACCTAGGTTATATGCACACATACATATAGACATACACACACATATGACATAGATATACATCATACATACACCCGTACATACATATGCATATGTACATACATAGTGATACATACATACATATATGAATGTATGTATGTATATATGCATGTATACGTACGTACATACACGTATGACCTGGATACATACATACACACACATACATATCAAGTTACGGCTTTTGTTAGTTTTGTCGATATGATATTGATGTCTCATATTCGTCTTATGCCTTTATTCTAATTATCATATAAAAAAAATAAAGAACCTTAAAACTAGATGTTTAAAATTGAGTTGGTTTTTATGATTGTACTAGAATGTATGTATTTTCTTTAAGTGTTTAAAAAAATTATATTGTAACATGACATTTCAAACAATGTCTATAGTTAAAAAAACGAACAATCTTCTTGGCACAAATTAACGACAGACTTTTAGTACACATATTTATCTACATACATAAAACAAAGAGAAACAAAGATCAGATATTTTATGTCTGAAAAAACAAACAACTTAATACCTAAAACAAACAACGGGTGAATATTGATTGTGATTTCCCAAGTTTAAGACTTTAAGGTTACCACGTTGGTTATCATTTTTTATCTAAACCGGTCAAAGCCATTTATAAAGCTTAAATACAAATAAGTTCCACTGTTGATGTTGAGAATGTTAATTTATTAAAAAATAAAATAGAATTGTCTTTTTAAGCATCTCCATCTTTTTTTTATTTTTTTTATTTTTTATTTTGCTTGTTTCTTGGTAGCAAAGGTATGTCAACTTAAGCCAATTCGTGAACCCTTTTGTCTTATATATCCTCTCTCTCAATCAAGAGTTTTCAAAAGTCTATTTTCAATGGATCGGCTATTAAAAACAAGAAGTCTTCTTATGATTAATTTGTTTCGCTTTCCTGGATATTAACATATATATTGTATATGTGAGTTGAAATTGATCATTATATATATATATATATATATATTCTTTAATTTGATTGTTCACCCATGAATTCTTTACATGCATCTTGCCACACTCAATCCCTCATGCTCTTCATCCATAAATTATATTTACCACATGAATGGCCAAGATTGATTCTCGTATTTCTCGTACGAAAAACAGTTCTCGTTTAAACTTTTTCATATATATATATATATATATATATATATATATATATATATATTAGTTTGTTGGTTATTAGATTAATGCTTGTAATTAAACGATGAGTTCGGAATATTCCTTTTTATATTATTTTCTTAAATCATATCTTTGCAACAATTATATCATGGGTGTCATATATGCGACCGAATGAAGAATATATATATATATATATATATATATATATATATATATATATATATATATATATATATATTGTGGAAGGTTTAAATAAGAATATATATATTTAGGTGAGAACATAAGATTAAATCGTGGCCTTTTATTTGCTTTGATTAGATGATCTGCATTTGCTTTTATTTTAAGATTTATTTCATCAAAATGTATTCAACTTGTCACATTTCGCTATTGAGTGTATCATACTTTAAAATTTTCTAGTGTGTATCGAACATTTAATTTGTCGTTATTGTATGTATTAAAGTTTCTATTTTATGTACTAAACTTATACATTTTTTACTATTTTATGTAATCAAAATACATATAATAATAACAAATTTTAAGTTTGATACACACAATAAAAAAATTTAAAGTTCAATACATACAATAGCAAAACGTGACAAGTTAGATACATTTAATAAATTAAACCATTTATTTTATTTATTACCCAACTATGAATTGCGACCGTTAGATTTAATAGATTAATATCTAATTGATGGTTAGGATTTGTTCTCTCATTCTCACCTAAATATGCATTCTCACAATAAATAAACCCTATATATATGTATACACACACACACACATATATATATATAGGGGAAGGTTCAAACGAGAACTGTTTTTCGTACGAGAACCAATTTTAGCTCTTGATTAACCTTAATCAATGACTAAGATTTTTTGACGGCTCATTAAGGCTTCATTAATGACTCAATAATGGATCATTAATGACATATTAATGAAGGTTATTTCGGAAAAATCAAGGCTCGCAAATTAATGACGGCTCATCCAGACGCAATTCACGGTTAGGTAAATATATAAATTACTAAAATACCCCTATTAATGAGTCATTAATGGTGTTAAAAACAGTTCTCGTTTAAACTTTTGCATATATATATATATATAGGGGACGGTTCAAACGAGAATTATTTTTTGTACGAGAACTGCGAGAACCAGTTATAGCCATTGATAAAAAACATGGAGGGTTAAGATTAAAAAATTGTTAATGGATAACCTTAAACTAATCAAACTTATCCTTAATTAATTAAGGGCAATTTGGACATCTTTACATTACCCTCACTTTTTAAAAACTAATATGTGCATAAGTCAAGACCTATGTTAAAAAAACCCAGCAAATGCGAATTTTTATTTTCGAAAAAATATAGCAAGATTGGTCTCGGATTAAAAAGCATAATTTTCTCGTTAATTTGATATAACTTCATAATTTAACACCTTTTCGATTGATGAATATATAAGTTTTAAAAAGTGGGGGTAATGCAAAAATGTCCAAAATACCCTTTTGATTTAAAAAAAGACAGGAAATTAAACGATCGTTTCTCATAGTTCTTATTTGAATCGCTCTCTATATATAGACACACACACTAGCATCGTACCAGCGCAATGCTGCGACAACAAAAGGTTTCTGTTTTACAACATGTTGCTTTCAGGAATGTAATGACATTAAAAATTATATCAACTATTTTATTAATTTTAAAATAAATTCGGAAAGACATTAAAATAAGAAAAAAAATTATATTTATGAAATAAGGAAAGAGAAGTCAATAAGATTTTGAAAATTATGTTGATGTGGGTGGATAATTGTGTTTGTGTAAGAGTGTGTGTTAGTGTGGTGGAGTATAGTTTAAATAAATAAAAAGTTAAAGTAAATTAGAAAAGATAATGAAATAGTTAAAAATTAAGTATATAAAATTAATTTAAATAGAATGAAATATCAAGAAAATATTAAATGATTTATATAATGACGTAAATATAGTTGTAAAAACATATATATGTTGGAATTAATAATGGCATTTTGTAATTGGGGTCACGTTTTTTGTCTTAAATAATCAACGCGTGTTCATGATGCCCACTCCTCGATCCCTTGTTTTAAGGCAACAAGCAACACATCCAAAAGGAACAAGTCAATCTCCATGAAAGGCAATATTTATTTCACCCACAGATATATTTTTATATTCACCAACTTTAAATAATAATAATAATAATAATAATAATAATAATAATAATAATAAACAATGAGCTAAAACAGGTTAGATCATGCTGGTTGACATCGATCGATCTCATATATACGAGGTTGTAGACAATAATGATCGAGTAAAATATAGGCGACTATCAACGTTGGATTCCTTAACGTTTTAATAATAAGAGAAGTTAATTAAGAACTTATATTTGATGTTGCATAAATTAATGAGTTAATTACAAAAATGGTTTGTGTGGTTATCACTAAATTACACTTTTTGTGCTTTAATTTTAAAAATTACGAAAATAGTCATAATAGTTATCATTTTATTTCACTTTGATTCTTTAAGCTAACTGGTGTTAACTTTGACCGTTAGTCAAAGGGCATTTTGGTTATTTTCCCACCTATCCTTGAAACCAAACAGTCTATTGCCTCTTTCCTACCCTTCTTTCTAATTTAACTTTAAATTACATTTAATTATATTAAATATATAATTTAGTAGAATAAAATACATAATTAGTATTATTTACACTAAAATAAAATATACAATTAATTTTTTTAATATTTTTGTGTATGTATTCATATTTTCATATCATACTCATCATATGAACAAGATCTAACTCATATAAATCATGAAAAGTTTACTATAAACCTAATCCGTGAAGACAATCTCATTAAATACAATGAATCCAAAATTGAACAAGAACAATAAATCCATGAGAAACAAAAGAATAAATAAACACATGAAAACTCTAGATAGCAAATCCATGGCAAACCCTAAACAAAAGGAATAATTCCATCGATCTCTAAACAAGAACACAAATCATCGTAAACTCTAAATCCCAAATCACAACCGAATCAAATGTAAACTCCAAATCAGATGTGGGATCTGAACTTCAAATCAAATGTAAACTCCAAATCGCAAATTGGATCTGCAAACAATGGTGTGTTTTGAACCTTAACCTGTGGTGGTGCGGATGTGAAGATGACGGTGATAAATGAAGGTGACGGTGAATGATGAATGCGAGCAACGGCGATGGCGACTGATGACGATGACAACGGTGAAGAACTGTTACACAGATAACCACAGTGATGGCCGGTTAGATGGTGACGGCGATGGTGGTTCGGTGGTGGTGGTTGAACGTGAGAAGATTTAGGGTTTTTTTAGTGAGGAATATATAGACGATGAATATAAGGTAGTCCGGTGACGGTGATGGTGGTGATGGTGCTTTGGATTTGAGCGGCGACGACACTTCCTCACATACAAATGATGATATGAGGGGTTGTGGAGTGTTGGTGCTAGGGCGGCGATGGAGTGTGGTGGTCGAGAATGGTGAAGGGGTTAGAGACCTTTAAAGATCTGAAGAGGGGTAGTGGTGACTGTGGTGGTGAGAGGGGAACGGTGGTGGTAAGGAGGGGAATGATGGTGGTGGTCGGTAAGAGAGATAGAGGGCTAAACTTGACCCGACTCCACAATATCCATTAAATATCTTGTTTAATGAAAAATAAAATCAATAAATAGTTTTTGGTAATAAATTTAAAGAAAACCTTTAAATAGACTTGTTTGGAAATTATTATAATAGAAAAACTTGTTTGGAAATAAGGATAAGACAAGAAAAGACCAAAATGTCCCTTGACTAACGGTCAAAGTTAACACCAGTTAGTTTAAAAGATCAAAAGTGAAACAAAATGACAACCACAGTAACTATTTTCGTAATTTTGGAAGTTAAAGGGCTAAATGTACAAATAAATGATAACCACATGGACCATTTTTACAATTAACTCTTAATTAATTAATGTCAAAAAAAATTTACTCTTGTGAAAAGTATATGGACATATATTAATATTAGTTACCTTATTGTTCTTTGTCGGGCACAAATTAACATGTAATATATATAAAGAGAGAGAGTTGAGATCTGTAAAGAAGGGCTCAAAATAGAGAACGTGAAGAACAGTTTGTAGCCATCGATCTCATCAACCTGAAATAAGGCCAGATACGTCAAATTAACATGGATTAACGTTAGTGCCGGCTAATGATTTATTGTGTGGACTTGTATTTCGATCTCATTGGAAATTCAATTTTTTCCTTGAACGCCGGTTATTTACTGATATTAATTGGACATTACTTTAATTATGTTTCTTGTATGAAGATATGAATCGTGTAATTGAAATTAATGGATTCCTCACCTTTGCAAACGACATCTTCATATTGTATTATATATATATATATATATATATATATATATATATGACAAAAGTTCAAACGAGAACCGTTTTTCGTACGAGAACCGCGAGAACCAATCTTAGTCGTCCAATTCTCCTCCTTCAATTGGATTGCCCACTCATGAATTCCTTACATGCACCCTGCCACACTCAATCCCCCACGCTCTTCATCCATGAATTTCATTATCCAAAATGAACGACCAAAATTGGTTTTCGCGGTTCTCGTACGAAAAACAGTTATCGTTTGAACTCTCCCCGTATATATATAATATAAATATATATATATATATATATATATATATATATATATATATATATATTGTTTTATAGGCCTTCTATGTTTTTCATAATTGTATGCATGAATGTCCTTTGTGCCAGCTGGTTGTTAACGGAGTAGTTTAGTTTTGTGATTTCTTTTGTGTAATTGAAATGGATTTCATTAACATTGTTTTCTGTTTCTCTGTTCTTCTGTACTTTATGATTCATTTATTTGTATGAATTAAATATTAATGTTCTTCGTATTTGGTTCTTAATAGAAATTGTTTGTCGTGCGTAGAACTATATATGATTAAAGTGATAATGTTTTACATTTCATTAAAATTATGCAGTAACCCATACAATTTATACCAACCGAATATCTTATCTTAGTAAGTATTATATATACTCGGTAAAAGTTCAAACGAGAACTGTTTTTTGTACGAGAATCGCGAGAACCAATCTTAGCTGTCCAATTCCCCCCCCTCAATTAGATTGTCCACCCATGAATTCCTTACATACACCCTGCCACACTCAATCCCCCACGCTTTTTATCTATGAATTTCATTATCCAAAATAAACGGCCAAGATTGGTTCTCGCAGTTCTCGTACGAAAAACAGTTCTCGTTTGAACCATGCGCATATATACTATGTATGCATCGATGCATGCAAACTCAACCGTCTACCCCCCTCGATCATATCATCCAGTACATCTAGTTTTACTGTGTTTCTTTTCCGGAACACTGTATAATTCATGGACATTATATGCTTCATTAGTTCATTATGTTTACAAGTATGTAACAATTATCATATATGATTGTTCCTTAATAATTTGATTACATTTGTAAGTGCACAACACGTACTTGTTTTATTAAACACGGATAAATCAATTACAAATGATGCACCCGAAGCATATCATTTTTCAATACTTGACGGAAAAACATTGTTGTAACTCTAATAAAAAAATTCAATCCATTTAAATAAATGTCACAATATATAAGAACCGAAGACAGTTTTTTATAAGTTCGAAATCTCCGTCAGTTACGTCAAATTTATGCCCAATTTTAATCCCGATTTTCCCCTTTTAGTATCCATTAGACTCTAACTAATTAATTAAATTAAATTAATTAATATAATAATAATGAATCGATCGTATACGGTTGGTTATAATTATGCTTATTTCAAAGGCAGGCATGCATGCGTAAGTGGATATTATATTCTTTCTTATAGAATGTTGTTAGGTTAATAAGGTGTGCACCTTACTGCTTCGACTAATTAACTAAAAAATAGAATTCCTCCTCCTAGCTAACAGTGTAATAATAGCTAGCTAGCTTAATATATCTATATCTATATCTATACTATCATATAAATCATTTATAATTTTTCTTCTCTTTAATTTTAAGAGTTCTTAAATTTCAATCAAGATAAAATTTGGTCTTTCATTTTATCTAAATTAATCATATGCACTCAATCAATAACCATTTCAATCTCTCTCATAATTTACTTTAACTTTATATTTATTTAAAATATACTCTGTCATACAAACACACTCTCTCACACAAACACGATTATCCACCCATATTAACATAATTTTCAAAATTTTACTTACTTTTCTCTCATTATTTCAAATCTTTTTTCTTAGGGTTTAGTTCACTAAAATGGAACCAAGTTGTCATGTTTTGCTATTGTGTGTATCAAACTTTTAATTTGTTGCTATTGTATGTATTTTGGTTACATAAAAAGATAAAAAACTTACAAGTTTAGTACATATAATAGAAAGTTTAATACACAAAATAACGACAAATTAAAAGTTCGATACATAGAATAAAACATTTTAAGTCCAATACATACAATAGCAAAACAGGACAACTTGGATACATTTTTGTAAACTAAACCCTTATTCTAATGTCTTTTAGAATTTATTTTTTAAATTAGTAAAATAGTTAATGCAAATAAAAGAAAAATTAGAAAAAAAACGGACATGTTGCTGTAGAAAAGATTTTCGTAACATTAAATTGTGTGAATAGCATATCATTACATTCTTGAAAACATGTTGTAACACATAAACTACTTGTCGTTGTAGCATTGCGCGAGTACGATGTTAGTTTATATATATATATATATCTACATATTAATTAGTAACACGCAACATAATCAATAATTAATAATTAATAATACAGTAAAACATTCAACTAATTTGATCAAAAGTAGAATTAAAATGTACATAAAACGTAAAATAGGTTTTACGTACGTACCTTGAATTATATCATGTATCACAAAAGTTAATTTTAACGTACGCGGCCGGCCCCAACACTCGTAACCCGGCCAAACTCCTTCCATGCATTTTCATTGTCCACCTATCCCTCTTGATAAAAAAAATCTCCATTAACATCAAGATTCTAAATAACATGAGGCTCGGCGTCATGACATAGTCAAGCCTCAAGCCTTGAAAGCTATTACGAGGCCATGACATTTCTTAAGACGTGATTTAAGGCGACAATTTTGTATATAATTTTAACTATAAGTATACAATTATACAAAAAAAGCACATGTTATAGATTTATAACATAGCTTATCCATCTTTTTGTTCGTTTTAGTATATTGAATCATTCTTATAATTTAATAACTATATATATTCGTCTCATATGACTCAATACTTTTATCATGCCTCAAAAAAACATGACTTGTAACAGGTAAATACGTGCCAAGTTAGGTCTTAGCATACGTCAAGCCTTACATCCAAGCTTTAGAACATGGCGTGGCGATATAGTCAAGACTCAAGCCTTACCAGAGCCATGATGAAGCAAATGCGAGTTTTTTAGAACCATGTTTAACACTAAAATCCACATGCGTAGTTACAACAAAGAACGACAAAGATCTTTGTCGATGGGAGACCCGCTGCTTATCTATTGACGACCACCGCCCACCACTGTTAGTCGATCAAAGAACATGCCTTACATTTTATGTCGCCCTAAGAAGATGAAGAGCTCCTCATCGGTGTCCAAATCCAAAGCTACCGTTCACCACAATCGTCGGTGTAGACCCATCTCCGGTCGCCAGTTGTTGGTCCTCCACCGAACCATCGTTATTGATCATTACAGGTCCAGAGCTGTCGGGGTAAATCCATCACCAATCACCGTCGCGTTATCCATAGTAACTTGGTCATGACCACCATTGACCCCTATTACTTATAGTGGTTTAGGTTGTTTTAATTTTATGTTTTCTACTATTGGACCTCCATTATTCTTTTCTTTGCTTTTAAAAGCCTAGATTGATATATTTATGTTTGATGAGGTCAGTTTTTGTGTTTAAAAGTGTCTTTCTATGGTAAATGTTCACCTTTATACACATGAAGACGAACAAGGGAAATGGTGAAGATGAGTGACGAATTCGGTGGTAGTCCATTACCTACTTTTAGCCATTTAGAGCTTTAGGTTTTGAATTTTTTTTTTGTTTTATAATCTTTTAATTGTGTTTTTTTTTGTTTTAGTCTTAATTTTTTGAGAATGGTGTGTCCAACTAGCAACACCTATGATAAGTACTTTCATACTCATAAAAACTTAAATAAGTAAATGATAAAATGACTAACATACCCTTCGTTTAAAGTGTTTGTAAGTATGAAAATACCTAAAATATGTTCTACTAGAAGCATATATCATATCTTCTAGTTTGTTTTGGTTTTTTGAAGGACAGAGGTTTTTGTATTTTAATGTTTAATTTAAGTGAAATTGTAGAATTTTTACTTTTGCTAGGAACCTGTTTGCGTGTAACTAGTGTTGTTCATTAGTGAACCTGTTTGATTTATGGGTTTTTTTTATGTTTTATTCACTCGTGAACACATCGTAAGCAATGAAAACCTATAAATATAAAACCATATTTTATTCTAGACTATTACCGGTGAAACCGAGATTTCTTTCACATGTAAATGATTGGTTGTGTTAAGTAGTCAACATAATATAGTTAAACGTGGGATATGTTCATTAATGAATCAAGTACGAACCATTAGAGATAACAAATAAAACGAAAAAAAACAATAGTCAATGTTGAATTAATAATTTACTAGTAAATTATTTATATTTTTTTATTTTTTATTTAAATTTTTAAAGAGAGAAAAGATAAAGGGAGAAAGAGATATGGAAAGAGAAAAAATAATAAGGGTGTTCTTGAGGGGGTGCAGTTGCACATGACCTACATTTTAAAGTGGGCTCACTTATATATATTATAATTTTCAAAAGCCCACAATTTAAAAAATAAAAATTTAGAAAGCCATGTTTTGATTAATATATTAAAGAAGTAAACATGTTGATCGAATACTTTAAGGAGTTCAAAGAAACATGGTTATCTAATGTTATTATGATGCTAAGGAACGTGCCATATAAATGAATATTGATCAGGTATTCCTTAGAGGTGTTGGGTTCATAAAAAAAATTGATGAGATACAAAGTGATCAAGATGCCTTATTTTCAGTTCAAAAGAATTATAAAGTTAATTATATCTTAAAATTAGCTTTGAACAGTACAAAGAGTATAAAAAAGTATTTTTCTTTTTGTTTTCTAAAAAGTTGAAGGAATTTGATGACAAAATTCTTAAGTCGTGTTGTAGTTGTCTTGAATCCGCACTTAAGTATGATGGATGATCAGATCTCGATGCAAATGAATTTTATATGAATTTGAAGCTGCTTTACACGTTTTTTACCCGGAGAAACTATCCGACCTAACGATGTCTTAAAATACGTGAAAGAAGTTATTGTTTTCCTAATGCAATTATTGCATATAGAGTCTTATTGACTATTGTTGCATCTGCAAAAACAAGTTAGAGTTGATTTATAACTTTGCTTTCACTAATGCTAGAAGTTCACGATCATGTAACTATATAGAATAAATTATTTTACTATCCTCTTTTGTTTTAGTTTTTGATATAATAAATATCGTAGTATTAGTTAATTTTTGTTTAGATATGTATGTGTGTGTCTATATATATGGAGCTCATTTTTTCACTTCGCACAGAGCCATTAAAATGTACGGGACAACCTGAAAAAATTGATTTACTAATATGTCTTTTTGATTTAAACTCAAATAAAAATATGATTAATATATGTCATTACATCAATTATAAATAGAAAGTTGGGATTTTTTTCTAGCACTTTTCATAAAAAAGGTTACTCACCTCCTATTAATTATAATCTACTATATGTACCTTTTTAGTGTAATTCGTTTGATCGACCATTACGTGACGTTATAAACTCCTCTTTTGACATCTCTAGTATTATGCAACTATATATTAATCTTAGTCTTAAGGGATCAATCATGTACGCTAAATTGCTAATTAGAAAAGCTTTCGGGAATTGAAAATTGTAAAACCTTTGAAGTTACCGATCTAGTATGAGGATCGAGTTAAATGATCTAATTAAGAGATATATAGATGTTTGTTATTAAGTTAATTGGTTACCAAAATATTAATGTCAATTAACTTTATTTATATATATATATAGTAAAATTGCATTTTGAATACTTAAATGACCTTAATTAGCTCTATATAAATTAATCCTTTATTAATTTTAGTACGTTGTTTTTACAGTAGCTTTATCTATTTATATATTTATATGATAAATTACACGTACGTTGAAAACTTATTCAATTAGACGGACACCAAGTAATAATTAAGATCGAACTGTTTGGTACGGTTTATAGGAGAATCTTCCTTCTAACATCCACATCTACCTAGTTTTCATTTTCATATATATTAATTGATGACATTTTCAAATGTCAACTTTCTTACAACCAATACGTACGTACAATATTTGACATTCAGCCTTATATATACTCTCACCATCTAGCCACAAACACAACACAACACAACACAAACTCTTTATATAACAAGCTAATTTATACGTACTCCATAGCCCATAGCCATGATCAACCTCCCCTTGTTCATACTCGTCACCGTATCCATTTCTGCCTTCTTTTCATATGCCATACCAAACGACGTCAACTGGTGGTGCGATAAAACCCCAAATCCCGACCCATGCAAGCATTTCATGAGCACCAAACCCCACAAATTCGGTCTTATTTTGGGCAGATCTGGTTTCCGAAAAGTGGCTATGGAATTAGCCATGGAAAGAGCACTTAATGCCGAGACTCACACCAAATGGCTCGGTCAAAAATGTCGTAACGAGCGAGAAAAGGCTGCGTGGGCTGACTGTTTGACCCTCTACGAAAACACCATTTTACAGCTAAACCACACCCTAGACCCAACCACCAAGTGCACTGATTTTGATGCACAAACGTGGCTCAGCACCGCGTTGACCAACCTTGAGACTTGTCGGGCTGGGTTCGTGGAGCTTAATGCTTCGGACTACATGTTGCCACTCATCATGTCTAATAATGTTACCAAACTTATTAGCAACACTTTGGCTATCAATTACAATGGGTCAAGGACTGCACCGGTAGAGAGCTATAAAGGTGGGTTTCCGACATGGGTTTTGCCCGGTGATAGAAAGCTTTTGCAGACGTCATCGACACCGAGGGCCAACCTTGTGGTGGCTCAGGACGGGTCAGGGAATTATAAAACCATTAAGGCTGCAATTGATGCGGCGGCTAAGAGAAGCGGGAGTGGGAGGTTTGTTATTTATATAAAGAGGGGTGTTTATAGAGAGAATATTGAGATTGGAAACAAAATGAAAAATATAATGCTTGTGGGAGATGGGCTGAAGAACACCATCATCACCGGCAGCCGGAGTGTTGGAGGCGGCTCCACCACCTTCAACTCTGCCACCGTCAGTAAGTAACCTCGATCTCTTTACTAAATAGCTTTTAGGCTAACCGTACCCAAGATTTGGATAAGTTGCTATACATCTCAAAACTATAAATAAATATTTATAACAAAAAGAAAACATTGGCGTGGTTTTGGATTCCAATAGTCAACTATGCAGAAAGTTCTTTAAGTAAGACGATTTCTTGCTTACGAATATTCAAGAAAATGAAATATATATATATAGTTATATTGTTAATTATATAAATCTTCAAATTATTACAGATAAAACACTATAATTTGAAAGACACAATATCCATGACTTTTATTTGCTTTACTTATCAGAGCAAGTGGACTAGTAACACGGATCGCTGTCGTTATTAACCATTACGAAAAAACACTAACAGGCATAAGTACTTGTGATTTTAAAAAGACAAAAAAGAAATATATATGCGGGTTAATATTTAAAAAAAAAGTCGAGTAAACACATATTGACCGGCTTAAAAAGTTAATTTGTTTCGGCTGGCAGCCTTTTTTATCGATCACCTACAATCCATGTTTTTCTTTTTCTATAAATAAATTTAGTAAAAGATCTTTTTTATATGTATTCATCCTTGTCTAATTGATGCTGACGTCTACTCTTCATTCAATATGTTTTAGAATATCAAACTTAATTTTATGGAGAAGTAAACAATAATAGAAATCTTAATGAAAATTATATAAAAATTAATACGATTATAAACTAATTAAATTTTTTTTTTGCACAAAACAAATATTCATCTGTATTTATTTTATTATACACTTTGCAAGTACAAATTAACAAATAGTCTATCACGTAAACTCCTCACCATGTTTTCAATCGTGACAACAGTTATAACCGGATCTGGATTCATTGCCCGCGGAATAACATTCCGTAACACGGCGGGTCCTCAGAACCACCAAGCGGTGGCGCTAAGGTCAGGCTCCGATTTATCAGTCTTCTACCGCTGCGGCTTCGAAGGATATCAAGACACTCTCTATGTTCACTCCCAACGCCAATTCTACAAAGAATGCTACATTTACGGCACCGTCGACTTCATCTTTGGCAACGCTGCCGTGGTTTTCCAAAACTGCATGATCTACGGAAGACGACCAATGGCTTCCCAAAAGATTACTATCACAGCCCAAGGTCGAACTGACTCAAACCAGAACACCGGAATCTCAATTCAGAATTCTAGAATCATGGCTGCATCTGACCTAAAACCGGTGTTGAGCTCATTTAAGACATTTTTGGGCCGACCGTGGAAGCAGTATTCCCGAACAGTTTATTTGAAAAACTATATGGATAGTTTGGTTGACCCGGCCGGATGGTTAGAATGGGACGGGAATTTCGCTCTTAATACTTTGTATTATGGGGAATATAGGAATACCGGACCAGGTTCCTCAACAAGCCGGAGAGTCAACTGGCGTGGGTACCGGGTTATCACTAACTCCAACGAAGCTTCCAGGTTTACGGTTGCTAATTTTATCGCCGGACAGTCGTGGCTGCCGTCCACCGGTGTACCGTTTCATGCTGGACTTTAATTAAGTTGTACTTTTTGTGTATTTCTTTTCTTTTATATCGCATAAATTTTTTAATTTTATTTGCAAATATTCTTGAATCCTGATCTAATTAGTTGTTACTATTTCTTTCATTCAAGGAATAAGGTAGTGTTTGGATTGAGGGATTCCTTAGGAATTCTTAGGAATTGGAATCTAATTCCTATGAAATCCTTTGTTTGGTTCAAAAAGAAGGAAGAAAAAGGAATTTGAACTAAGGAAAACATTCCCTCAGGTGAGGGATTTCAAATTCCTTCACAAGGTGGAAGGAATTCACATTCCATCCTCTCTTTCTTCATCTGCTCACCGCTCACCACCGCTCACATCCATTACTCTTCATCTTCATCTGCTCACCACCGCTCACATCCATTACTCTTCATCTTCATCTGCTCACCACCGCTCACATCCATCCTCACCATCGAACTTCGCCGCCACCACCGCCTCACCATCGAACTTCTCCATCGCCACCGCGTCACCATCGAACTTCATCTGCTCACCACCGCCTCACGCAGCTTCGTCTTCTTCGTCTTCACCCATCTTCATGTTCATCGTCTTCATATTAGGGCTTCGTTCTACCCATCTTTGTTCCCTTTGATGACCCGTTCCCTCCGATGGCTCAGATTAGGGCTTCGACCATCACATATTAGGGCTTCGACCATGCGATTGTGGTGACTGTGGATTTCAACTGGCGATTAGCATTTCGACCGGTGGTTCTGGTGACAGTGGGGTGGCGGTGTTGGGTGGTTGTGGTGATTGTAGGTGTCGAACACAGATTAGAGCTTTGAATTCCAAAACCTTACCAAACATACTTCTATGGAATTGGAATTCAAATTCCAAATCCTTTAGGATTTCAATTCCTAAGGATTCCAATTCTTAGCATTCCAACGAACCAAACGCCTCCTAAGAGTTTACTCTAAATTATTAGGTGATCCTAGCATCTATATCTATAATTATATAAATTATTCGTAAAGTCCATATATATATATATATATATTGAAAAGTTCATTTGAGAACTGTTTTTATTGCGAGAACCAATCTTAGTCGTTCAATTCCCCCTCCATCAATTGGATTGCCTACTCATGAATTCCTTACATGCACCCTGCTACACTCAATCCCCCCACGCTCTTCATCCATTAATTCCATTATCCAAAATGAACGGCTAAGATTGGTTCTCGCAGTTCTCGCAATAATGAGAACTGTTTTTCGTACGAGAACTGCGAGAACCAATCTTGGCCGTTCATTTTGGATAATGGAATTCATGGATGAAGAGCGTTGGGGGATTGAGTGTGGCAGAGTGCATGTAAGGAATTCATGGGTGGGCAATCCAATTAAAGGAGGGGGAATTGGACAGGTAAGATTGGTTCTCGCAGTTCTCGTACGAAAAACAGTTCCCGTTTGAACTTTTGCCTCTATATATAGGGGAGGATAGTTCATTTGAGAACCATTATTATTGTGAGAACTGCGAAAACTAATCTTAGTCATTTAATTGGTAAGTGGAATACATGGATGAAGAGCGTGGGGAATAGAGTGTGCCAAGGTGCATGTGATAAATTCATGGGTGGGCAATTGAATTAAAGGATAGAGAATTTGACGGCCAGTATTGGTTCTCACGGTTCTCGCAATAAAAATAGTTCTCAAATGATATTTTCAATATATGTATATATAGGCAAAAGTTTAAACGATAATTGTGTTTCATACAAGAACTGTTTTTAACGCTATTAATGACTCATTAGTAGGGGTATTTTGGTAATTTATATATTTACCCAACCGTTGATTGCGTCTAGGTTAGCCGTCGTTAATTTGCGAGGCTTGATTTTTCTGAAATATCCCTCATTAATGTGTCATTAATGAGCCACCAAAAAATCTTTGCCATTGATTAATTTTAATCAAAGGCTAAGATTGGTTCTAGCAGTTCTCGTACGAAAGTAAGAAGAAATGTGAGCCATTACATTCATGAGATAATAACTAAATTTTTTTACAATTAATTAATTAAAATTGGTTAGTTGAGGATATATTAGTGTTTTGATTATTTACCCACCTCCTAAAATCAAGTAAACATATTTCATACTAAAAACACTGATTTAAAATTCAAATGACGATGGATCAATGAGTTTGATGCACAACACGAATCATCAATTATAAAATTGATGCACGTCAAGAAATCATTGAGTATAAATTGATGCACATCTCTCTAAACTCAAGTTTAGGTGAACCAGAAATTTGATGAATGAAATTCATAAAAGAGTTAATTACAAAATTGGTTCTTTCAGTATACCACTTATTTCACTTTTAGTCATTTCTTTCAAAAAGTTGCGGTATTAATCCTTTAAATGAGTTTTGTGCACGTAATTGGTCCTTTAACCGTTAACTTTAACGGTGTTGCTGTTAAATCTTTTAAAATGACTATTCTACCCTTGGTTCTTTATAGTTAATGACCTTTATTTTCTACCCTCTTTATTTTTTAATGTGACTATTATACAACCCTTGTCCTTTATACATCCCCTGTACCAGAAACTTAAAATCTAACCCACAACCCCCACCAAGTTTTTCTTCTATCTCGTTCCTCTGCAACTTTATGCTTTCAATCTTGTAATAATTTTAATCTTAATGAAAAATCCAAAAACCCTAACCCTCGATCCACCGCCATCACCACCACCAGGCTTCTCCCTCTTTCCAACACTTAATCGTCGGCGAAGGAAACCACCGCCGACCATCATCATCGGAGAAGAACCACCGCCACCCACTATCCGATCCCAACACCGATTCTACCTCCTCCTTCTCTTCGCGGTCATCAGGTCCATCGCATTCCAGGTCCATCGCCACCGCCGCAGCCACTAAACCATCACCGCCGCCGCCATCATCATCTCTTCACCAACCCACCATGAGACCGGCACTACCACTAGGCAAAAACCATTCAAGAATATAAACCCAAGTCTTTAAACTAAATACAAAACCCCCAAATATGCAAAAAAAACCCTAGATCTATAAACAAACCCCTAAATCATGAAAAAATGAAGTTGAAGAACCCTATTTCCTCTTCTCTCCGACAAGCCTCAAGTACATCTCCGACCGATGCTCTGGGTTTGCAAGAATAAGCTTTGACGGCCACTGCGGATCCATTATTAGGGTTGGTACCGTAGGAGAGTAAATTAAAGTTACCTTCTCTTCTATGCAATCCACTTTTCCGATGAAAGGGTACGACGTCGAGCAGGCGGATGCGGCGGACGTACCGGCGCCGGAAGAAGAGGATTTCTTGATCACTAGAGAAGTATAATGAGGGTTTTTATCGATGAATTTTAACGAGAGGGAATTTGAGAAGAAGATAAGGGGTTTGTGTACTGAAGTGTTTGTGTGTGAATTGAGCGGCGGTGATACAGGAAGGTACGGGAGTGATGATGCCATTTGTAGGGGTGAAGGTATCCGAAGTGGAGGTTTCTCGCTGGCGAGATATATTGGGTTATTCCGGCGAAGATACTGGAAAGGGTGAAGAAGGATGAAGTGACGACGATAAGAAGATAAAGTGAATATATTTAATTAAATAAAGAGTTAATTACAAAATTGGTCCTTTCAATATATTTAATCAACTATAAAGGACAAATGGTAGAATGGTCATTTTAAAGATTTAACAGCAACACCGTTAAAGTTAACGGTTAAAAGACCAATTACGTGCACAAAACTCATTTAAAGGATTAATACCGCAACTTTTTGAAAGAAAGGACTAAAAGTGAAATAAGTGGTATACTGAAATGACCAATTTTGTAATTAACTCTTCATAAAATTATAAATTTAATGCATAAAGTAACTGATAACTTATACCCATCTTTTTTTAAAAAATGATGCACAATGACCATAAAAAACTGATGAATAAGCAGATTTAATTCATAAAGTAACTGATACACAAATGGAATTTGAATTATTGATACATTTAGACTCGAAATCAGAAATTGACAAACAATGGCTTCCATTGATGAATAATGGCTTCTTGAATGAAACAAAGTAAACAGAAATACAAAATTGATATAGTAATTTTCTTCTACGGTGAATAATGGGTCTATTGATGAAGAGCAATTCCACGCACCATATTTGACCATAATCATCATCATTAACTCAACCATAGCCAACGACTGCTTGACGCAGTGTCAATTTCTCCGACGAAATTCACCATTTTTTATTCCTCCAGCGTCAATTTCTCCAATATTGGCTTGACTCCGGCGTCAATATCATCATTTCAACTCTTTAGAAACTAGAAGGTTATTGTAACACCCCGGTCGGCGTTGACCACCCTCTTCGTGGCGCTACCCATTCCGGAATGTTAGGTCTCGCAGCCCAATACACTCCAACTCTTCGTGGCGCTACCCATTCCGTTTTTTATCCTCTTTAATTCAAGACCAGGATTGATATGTTTTCTATTTTTTTTCAAAATGCAAATTGTTTGACGAAACAACAGTCTAAAATGCAAACAGCAGTATGTGAAATGCAAGTAACAACAGTCTAAAATGCAAACAGCAGCAGTGAAATGCAAGTAACAAAAGTCTAAAATGCAAACAGCAGCATGTGAAATGCAAGTAACATCATCTAAAATGCAAACAGCAGCAGTGAAATGCAAGTAACAAAAGTCTAAAATGCAAACAGCAGCATGTGAAATGCAAGTAACATCATCTAAAATGCAAACGGCAGCACTTTCACATCAAAAATGCATGTTTATATATTTGCATTTTCATATATATGCATGTTCGTATATTTGCTACCCAAAATGAAAAAAAAGAACAGATAACAAAAATGCAAATTGTTTGACGAAAATGCAAAATGCAACCCACATAAAAAAGATAACAAAAATGCAAACTCACGACTCTCATCTGCATTTCACAAATCTGATTCAATAAAAATGCACGTCACAAACCCATTCAATGAAAATGCAGATTAGCAAATAAAAAAAAGTCTAAAATGCAAACAGCAGCATGTAAAATACAAGTAACAAGGGCTGATATTACATGTTCAAACCTAAAATGCAAATGCAAAAAGCAAACAGTAGCACTTTCAAATGTGAAATGCAAACAGCAGCATATAATTGCAAATGCAAACAGTAGACATGTTCAAACCTAAAATGTGAAATGCAAACAGCAGCATGTAATTGCAAATGCAAAATGCAAACAACAACACTTTCAAGGGCTGATATTACATGTTCAAACCTAAAATGCAAATTCCATATACAACACTACAATGCAAATTTCATACACAAAACACTACATCAGTTAAAAAATCATTGAATTATCAACCAATTTTTTGGAGTATGAAGAATTGCATTTTGATTATCATCTCCATCCACATATGCATGTTTAGATATGAAATTTGCATTTTCGTATACGAGTGGTAAGATGAAATTTACAATATTCAATATTGAACACAATAAAAAACAACTACTAAAAATTTATTTTTTTAGAATTCAGTAATGAATAAACTGAAATACCATTTTTCGGAAAAATATCTTAATATTCATTGATGAACAATCGATATAAAACAGAAAAATGAATGACTTTTATGCGTCTAAAACACATATCTTATTTCATCACTAATGAACCAACTATTTACTTGAAACAATAAACTTACTAAAATTCCATTTTTTCAGAAATTCAGTAATGAACAAACTAAACTAAAATAATCATTTTCTGATGAAGAATATTACTATTCCTTTATGATGAATGATCGAACAAAAATTTTTAAAAATGATTTACATACAAACACAAACATACAACAAAAACATAAAATAGGACTTAACAAAAACCTCGGATTATAAAAAGTCCACACTACAAACACTGTTCATAACAATAGAAAACCAAATCAAACCACTAGAACCAGTTAAATAAACATACAAACTAAACCAGGACCCTCCGATTCAAGGAAACAACTGATATATGAAATGAAGCAAGTTGAAACAAAACATAATGAAAAAGCAAAGAATCTAGTGGAATCCATCTGACAGAAGAATAAAGAAGAAGAAAATCCACCGATTCTATTAGTAGAAGAACATTTAAAGGCGGAGGTGGCGGTTCTTAGCGGAGAGAGGTATCAACGATGGCTTCCAGTGTCTGTGGTGATGGTGACCGGGAGCTTCATCGTCGACAACCAAGTGCAACAGTCGGTGGTTCATCGGCGACAACCAAGCGCAACAGTCGAAGAAGGCGGTGATTGAGAGGTTCTTGACGGTGGAGGTGCTTGTCGATGCTGGATTAAAATCCGTTTTTAGCGCTAGGAAGACGAAAGTAGGAAGAAGGCGGCGACCGAGGTGCTTGACGGCGGAGGTACTTGTCGGCGCTGGCTTCAGATCTGATCTTGGCGCTGGCTTCAGATCTGTTCTTCGTTATGGCTTATCGGCGGCAAGAGTTTCTTTATCGGAGGCGTGAGGTGGGTTGAGTGTATCGGCGGTGGGGTGGCATGGTGTATCCGCGGCGGTGGTGTTATGGTTGCATCGGCGGTGGGGGGTAGCATGGTTGTATCGGTGGTGGCTAGGGTTCTACTAATCGTATGACTTCAGATGGGGAAAATAAGGGTTTTAAAAAGGGAGCAAGTGAGAGAGGGGAGAGTAATACGGGGAGAGAGAGATTTATGAGAGATAAGATAGGAGAGAGGGGAGGTTAATGACTATAATACCCTTTTACTAATTTAAATAATATACTTAAATTTTAATTTATTTACTATATTGTCATAGTTAATCTTAACCATCAAATAATTAATCCTATGGTCCATATTGCTTCTCGTACTTTTCGTAAATAATACACTTTTCGCATGAACCTTCCTCTCTCTCTATATATATATATATATAATATATATATATAGGGGAGGGTTCAAACGAGAACTGTTTTTCGTACGAAAACTGCAATAACTAATCTTGGTCATTCAAGCGGTAAGTGAAATTCATGGGTGGGCAATCCAATTGAAGGAGAGAGAATTAGACGGCCAAGATTGATTCTCGCAGTTCTCGTACGAAAAACAGTTCTCGTTTGAACTTTTTCCTATATATATATAAGTATCTTTAGTATATATATTTATATATACATT
Source organism: Dittrichia graveolens (assembly GCA_038502395.1). NCBI lineage: Eukaryota > Viridiplantae > Streptophyta > Magnoliopsida > Asterales > Asteraceae > Dittrichia > Dittrichia graveolens. The sequence goes on along the minus strand of JARJIL010000008.1, from coordinate 57,621,332 downwards.
TATATATATATATGTATGTATATTCTCGACAATATAGTCAAGGACTTGAAAGTAAATGCAATAATATAAGTGCGAAAATGTAAGAGCAAGAATATAAAGATAAGAATAAATGTGAGTATGTAAAGAGTTTAAGGGTTAGAGAAAGAAAATACCAAGAGTTATAATGGTTCGGTTGAACTTCAACCTACGTCCACTCCTTCACCTCTGTTAAAAGTTTCACTAGCACAACATGCAAAAAGTCTCCTTAGAATAGAAGAGACCACCGGTTACAATCACCTTTAAAAGGTAGGTAACAACCTCACCAAGCTCTAATCCAAGAGCTAAAACAAGTTCTTCACCAAGAACTTAAGTTTCCTTCGATAAGGAACAAGAACAAGTTCTTCCCAAGAACAAAAAAAAAACACACAATAGCACAAGTGGGGAATAGTCCGATCCACTTTCAACAATATTGTTCTTCCCACAAGAATAATTAATGAAATCTCAAACACCAACAATTGTGTAAACAATAATTCTCACTCACTAGATACAAGAGGCAACTGTATGAATATATGAATGCTTAATGATCTCTCTCTTTCTCTCTTGATTTCTCTTGCTAAACTTGAGTTGTGTTTGAATGAATCAAAGATTATAACAACTTCAAGAATCACATATATAAATATAAAGTTTTAAGATCACAAGTGTGTGATTAATATTTCAGGGGATTTCAGAAGCAAGAGTTGGTTTAAAATGAAAATCTAAAGCTTGAATTTATAGAGAATAAAGAGTGAGAAAGTTGGGCTATCTAGAGGCCGGATGGTCGCAGGCCCATAGTCAACCGTGGCTTGCAACTGTGCGTAACTAGAATAACTTTTCAGACATATTTAAAATGTTACCGTTATGCACTTGACTTGAATTTGAAATCTGTATTTTATCAATACAATACACAGAATATTATATTATTGTATTGTGTACTTTGGTTGTCATAAAGATCAAGACAATATCACATTTGAAATGAGTAGACCACAAGGTACCACCTATATATACTTTTTGTGTGCACAATGCCCAATATGAGATCTCCTAAGATCTCATCTTATCCAACCAATCAAAATAATACCTAGTATTATAATATCTGTTAAAAGTATTTTACTCTTACACAAAAATATGTATTTTCGTGTTTGTAAATATTTGCCAAATAAAATATATTTTAATAATTGTGACAAACTATTTTATAACAATACAATTCCAAAACTAAATATGTTTAAGATCATGTGGAATTGATTTTATAAATGAAAATACATTTAAGTAAAAATTGACTTTTCAATATATGTGACGTTATTGTTTAATAGTCATTTTTACTTTATTAATATTGCAAGTGTATGGCGTTTTATAAATTTGTAAGTTTAATCCTCATTATATATTAGTGTTGTGATCAATGCAAATTTATATTTAACTTCTTATTTTGCCAAATTTATTATTTTTATATTAACTTGGATTTTGTAATATATTTTCTTTTTAAATAATACTAAAATTACGTCATCAAAATATTTATTTAAATATTATTTGTTGATTGCACCAATAAACTCTTTAATCTGGACTCTCCATTTTTTTGATCAATGATTATAATTGGTTATCGCAGTTCTAATACAAAAAAAAACTCTTGTTTAAACTGTCCACTATACATACATACATATATATATATATATATAGAGAGAGAGAGAGGAAGGTTCATGCGAAAAGTGTTTTATTTGCGAAAAGTGCGAGAAACAATTACAACCATCAGATCATATAATCAAAGGTTAAGATCATATATGGCATTTTTGTAATTAAGCTATGTATTCAAGGATTATTAAATTAAATTAAAAGGGTAAAATAGACATTTATTCCAAAAAAAAATCATTTCCCTAAATTAATTCTCCATTTATTATCCTTCCTCTCCTAATTATTCTCACCCTCCTCAATTTAAATGAAAGTTCTCTTGCCAGACTCCTCATTTTAAAATCCCTAATTCGTATCTCTCCAATCTCCATACGCTGCCTCCCACGTATGAACAACAATTGAGGTCGCCGGATCACGGAGCACCACCGCCATGAGCCACATATGAACAACAATTGAGCGTCACTGTAAGATTTTATAAGTTTCTTGAACAACGATTTTTCTATATCTCTCCCTACGCTGCCGTCCACATATGAACAAAAATCGAGTGTCGTTGTCATAGAGCAGCACCGCCATGAGCCACCATCACTGTCCAATAGTCGCTGCCGCTGCCCTTTTGACGCTGCAGCCCACACCGCCACCGCCACTGCGACTTTGACGCCACCGCCTCGTCGTCGATAGATCTAACCCCCTCGCCGGTTGATCTTCTTCTTGAAGACTGCCACCGCTCCTCTTTTTTTTCATGTTGTCGATTGCACAGAAACACAAAAAAAGCATACATATAATATATACATACTGTTTTTTCATTGAGCTCAGTTAATGGGTTGTTTTTTGTGTATTCATAGATTTGGGTTGTTTATTAATGAAAATATCTATGAGTTGGATCAGTTTATTTGATGTGTTCAAGATTGAATATAGATTTTATAAGTTATGTTCAACAAGTTTTTCTGTATTTAAGGTTTTGTTTATTATTGAACATTCATAAGTTAGATCGGTTTATTAGGTGTTTATTATTGAACATTGATAAGTTGATTGTTTTATTAGATATGGCTGGGTTTTTGTTTATTATTGAACCTTCATTAATTTTAATTTTGATTATAGTTTATTATTTCTTACAAAGAATAAACAGGATATTAAAATAAGTAGGAAAAATCAAAACAGAAAAAAAGAATTAATTTGAAAAAAAAATTACTGAAACAATATAAAACAAGTGTTTACTAGTGAACAAAGTAATGAACATAAAGTTTACTAATTAAAAACTCGTAATTTTTTTGTGTGTTTATCGTTGAACACCATTAATTTATTATTAATTTTTTTAGTTTAAAAATTGTAGGAGAGAGAGAAATATATTGGAGAAAGAAAAATAAGAGAGAGAAATATATTGTAGAGAGAAAAAATATTTGTTTACTATTGTACCCTTTTTAATTTTAAAAAATAAAAAATAACATTAATTTAATCCATTAGATCAAATTCAAATCGGAGGCTAGGATTGCTTCTCGCACTTTTCGCAAATAAAACACTCTTCGCATGAACCCTCCCCTATATATATATATATATATATATATATATATATATATATATATATATATATATATATATATATATATATATATATATCAACTTGTTTCTCTTTCTAATTAATTTTAAAACTTTAAAATTAATATATCCCCTTTAACCCAAAAACATGGTTATTGAATTGCTAGGTCGAAACTATCATTGTATATCCAACACCACATGGGACGAGACTCATTCTCGGATCACCCTTTATTGGGCCAGGAAACCCAAAATGCGTAACCCTTGGGTCGCAAAACCATGAACAAGGGCTAACTTGACCAAGGCCATAATCACGTGTAGTGATGGCTGGACTCGAGTCATAACCCTCTCCGTGACATGACCCGGGCTGCATCCCTCTGCCATCCGTGATTAGACTCGTGCAAAAAACCCTCTACCTAATAAAACTGTTTAATCGAGTCGCTACTCGACTAAAATCAGGATAAATCCAAGAAAGAGATTTGATTGAAAGTTGTAACTACCAAATAACCAAAAGTTTGAAACTTTTAACCTTTTAAACAAGTTGTTTAAAATTACTAAATAAAAATCTAAACTTTATTTAGAAAGGATAAACAAAACTTGGTTTTATCTTTGAAATTTTCGATCACCCAAAAGAAAAAAGAAGTGGATTGAAAATCAATTACTAAGTAACTAAAAGTTTAATTTTTTTTAACTTTTTTAACAAGCTATTTAAAATTATTGATTAAAAATCTAAACTTTATTTGGAAAGGATTAATAAAACTTGTTTTTCTTTTTCTTGGAATTTTGACCATCATTAACAAAACCTGACTCTGATATCACTGTTGGGTTTTAACTGTCAAAACAACTATGTGAATCACAAACTAGACCACGCGTGTTTTAACAAAATCAATCTTTATTTAATGAAGTTTTATAAAAATCGAAACGTTAAAGGTAGAAGCAATTCAAACAATTTCGCAATCAAATAATCAAAAAATCAAAATCAAAAACTCAATCATGGTATTTTCTATTTGATTTTATTTAAATATTTTGAGGGGATAGTTATATACATACTGTTCATTTGTAAAACAATTTACTCTGCAATTTAAAACAATTTACTCAACACTATATATACTCCGGATTTAACAGATCAACCAGATTAATTAAACATTTGAAAGCCTAATAAACATGACGTAACAAGCTAATTCAAATTCATGTCTAGCCGAACTAATGAAGTTTGTTAACAGTGTAGTTCGCTAGTTTCGGTTGGATCTGAAGTTATTTCACCCATTCATTACACACACACACACACTACCGAACCTACATCGGAGTTGACGTCTCATGGGTTGTGTTTGTGGCCAAAAATTGAAGCTTTTTACCCTTCACTGTTGACGATAGAGATTAGATATGGCGTCTTGGTTCGATCCTGAAAGATTTTGGAGCACGTGTTTGGTTTCATCAAAACAACGTACGTACGTTCTCACTTCTCACCTTGGGAAAAAAAAAGTGAAATCGGATGGTGGGTGAGACTGAGAGGCGTGGGAAAGTGGCCCGCCTAACAAGGCCAACCATGCTTCTATTCCCATTTTCCAGGACCCATCGGCCCATCCCAATTTTTTTATAACTTCTAATTAAATGCTACAAGACTTCTAACCTAACGATATCATATGCGGGGAAAAATGTGTTTTTAATGAATACTGATATTAGTTTCGTTATGAACAATAAATTTAGATTAACTGATTTAGCCATTTAGAAGTAAGTTTACGATGTGTATTATGCTGTTCAAAAATAAATAAACCTATATCTAGTTTCCTGACTGATTTCTCATGCCTCCCAACTGTCAAGTCTCAAACTCAATTTAAAATGGAAAACAATAATATTTTTCTTAATCATATTGTACTGTTTGTTTTAAAGCATTAAAACACCAACCAAACATTATTATACTGACAGTGATTTCCTGCACCTAATCCAAGCATAAGATCTAGCTGGAAACTAAGAAATTGCAACGCACTTTCCACAAATTAAACACCATGTTCCAAATGTCTTCCTAAAATTTACATCTCCATAAGCAATCATGGACATCTTCAACTTGATCCTTACCAGAGCTTGTAACCATTAAAATAATATTTTAAAAAAGAAAAAAAATATTTATAAGCATAATAATTTAAAAAGAATCCAATTAAAAAATATAATAATCTCTGTCTTTCAAAAAAAAAAACATTATGCAAGTGTATGGGCCACAGAGCTTGGAGTTGAAAAGAGATCGATCTCTTTGGTAATCCGTGTCCACAATGACCAAGTAATAATTGAAGTCACGTGACATGCATGTGTTTTAATTGGACCCAATCCACCAAACATCCCGGATTTAAATGCATACTCGTTTGGATCTCGATTTTTATTGTATGATTTTATTAAATATATTATTATTTAAGTGTTTATTTCGATTTATTATGAGTTTGTAAACTTAGGGGGTGTTTGGTAGAGAGAAAAAAATTTGGGAGAAATGGAAATGGAAATGGGGGAGAAATGGAAATAGTGAGAAATGGAAATGAGTAAAAAATGTCCTTGTTTGGTACTATCAAGAAATGAAAACGAGAAATGGGGCTCAGGTCGCCGGAAGCTCGGCGACGGCGGCGGTGACGCCGCCATGCCGACGCCGGACACTCATCATCGCCATAACACATCGCAACCACAACGATTAGGGTTCCATCAACGACATCACAACGGTGGATAACGATTAGGGTTCCATCGACGACGGCGACGAAGACGTCATCGCAACAGACATCGACGGAAAACACATCGCAACCACAAACGATCGAGGCTTCAATCGCAACAGACGTCGGCTGCGGCGTTAGCCACCTCGCCGACGTCGACGATCTAGGGTTCTATCGCTACAGACGACGGCGAATTAGGGTTCAATCGACGATGACGAAGTTCAATCGACGACGGCGATTAGGGTTCTATCGCAACCGACGACGACGACGGCTGCGGCGTTGGCCGCCTCGCCGATAACACATCGCTACCATTTCTCGCAACAAACGAGAGTTTCATCGCCGGCAACAGGCGACAGCTTCATCACTGCCATTTCTCCCCCATCGCTGCCATTTCTCACGATTTCTTCACAAAATGGAGAAAAATGAGGTAACAAAGAAAACCAGGAAAGAGAAATGAAGAGAGAAACCATTTCTCCGCCCCCATCAGCTCCCAAACAAGAGATTTACAACATTTCCCTTTCTCCCTTTTCTTTTTCCCACTACCAAACAGCGCCTTAGATTATATTCACAAACCGCTCATTCCTTGACAAAATAAGTGAAAAAATAAACATGTTAAAAATAAAAAAAATAAAAATTTTTTCTACTTCATCCTCCTTATCATAAAATGACATAATTCCTTTTTTTTTGATGATCTGTTTCATTGAATTTGAAACTTTTTTAAATATTAAGTAATTTGTTATACATTTGGATACTATTTCCTACTCTGATTCGATTTTGCAAAATCTAAACCATATATAATAAATAAATAAATAGTAGTACTGTTTATCTGAATTTAGGTCGAACTGTTCATTGTACTCTTGAGCTTTCAATTCTATTTATTTATTTATCACTAAAAACTTTTTTTTTACTAAATCAACCAGAACACATAAAACAATAAGCAGCTTATACATCGCATAGAAACCCGTAAGTTAAAACAGTATGTTAATTCCACATAGACATAATTTACTAAACCCACAGCAATAGCATACACTTTAATTCATATGCGATGCTGTTGTAGCTGCAATAGCCTAGAGTAAGCCCCATCGCTTCCTCGGCTCAACAATTCCCCATGGCTACCTTGTTCAACAATTCGACCATCTTGAACCACCCCAATATTATCCACACCACGGATGGTCGATAACCGGTGAGCTACTAGAACTGTGGTTCGACCTCTCATCAGCCTTTCGAGTGCTTCTTGAAGCATGCACTCGGATTCAGCATCGAGAGCACTAGTTGCTTCGTCTAGTAGAAGTATTGTTGGGTCTTTGAGAACAGCACGAGCTATTGCGATTCGTTGTTTTTGGCCTCCTGAGAGTTGAACACCTCTCTCGCCTACCGGGGTTTTATAGCCTTGAGGTAAACCGCTCACAAATGTATGAACATTTGCTGCACGAGCTGCTTCAATAACTTCGCTTTCTGTAGCACCGTCTTTTCCGTAAGCTATGTTTTCCATTATGCTAGCTGCAAATAAGGCGGGTTCTTGTTGGACCAATCCAATTTTGGAACGAAGAGACCGTACGTTTAACCGTCTAATGTCTTTCCCATCTATCATGACTTTTCCGGCTGTTGGGTCATAAAATCGCTCGATTAATGCAATTATGGAACTTTTACCCGAACCACTGGCTCCCACGAGGGCTTGACTCTGCCCAGCACGGATTCTAAGACAAAGGTCCTTGAAAACCATGACATCGGCTCTTGATGGGTATGAAAAGTCAACATGGCGTAACTCAATCTCGCCTCTAATTGTTTCAACAGTTTCTGCATCGGGATCATCGGGGTCGATTCTGGTTGACCTATCGAGGACTGAAAATACAGAGCCGATGGCTTCACCACCTCTGATGATTTCAGGGGCTAGGCTAACCGTCTCAGCTACTGAATTTGCAGTAATGACTAGGACCACAAACACTTTGATGACTTTGGAGAAGGTGGAGACACCTACGCTAACAAGATGAGCGCCATACCAGAGGATTAGAGCTTCAGATGCAAAGAGAGCAAGTTGAGAGATGCCGAATAACATGCCGGAAAATTGACTTCTGCGAAGACTTTGGTTCTCGGGGACACGAAGTTCATCGGAGAATAAGGTAAGAATCTTGTCTTGGGCATTGAAGGCTGCAATAGTTCGAATGTTGCTTACTCCTTCACCAGCAATCATGCTAGTTTTTGCATGTGCCTTGGCTGTGTCCCCAGCAAATCCTTTGAGAGAAAGTTGCTGTAAAATGCCAATTACATAAGATTAACCACCAACACAGGAAATAAAATTAAAAATATCATATTATGTCAATGGCAAAGATGAACAAGTTAAGATGATTTTAATCACCTAACCGGCTTTGATCAAGTATAGTGAAAGTTGTTTAGGATCACCTAAAATTTACCAAGTAATAAAACTCTTTAAGCTCTTATGTTTTCATTACCATTATAGGTAGTATATAATTTTCTTTATCCATCACACACTACATCATACTATCTAATGGTACCGAGTATAACAATCTCTAACTATTATATTTAAAAAGTAAATAAATGCGAACAGTGATATGCGAGATCAGTAACAATTACATAGCGAGTTGCTATGATTGACCAGACTCTTGAGGTCCAATAGTTGAAAATTGAAATGTTATCTCCTCTAGATAGGAGATGAAATAAAGAGTAGGAAATGTAGGCATAGATACCAGCAGTCTATTTTTATAAGTTGTGGCCCACATTCAAAAGGATGAATGCTAAGAGAAAAGGGACAGTGCTACTCTTCTTGAAAAGTGCAGAAATGAAAAGTTCAAATAAAAGGTACACCAGCAAACAGGGGTCTGGGACCCCAAAGTGCAAGAGAAATAATAGTGTATAGGACAAAACAAATAGATGGTAACTACTCGCATGAATTAGGTCAGCTGCTATGCTAAAATCCGAAACTCTATTCAAAATCACAGGGGCAGTACGGTCAGAGTGACAGTACTAGAGTACCCTTAAATAGACAAGAGCCTCTGCTGACCACCGTAAATGCAGTATAAAACGACATAGGAATAAAGAAGCGGGTTAGTGAATGCCATATGCATCTTCTGACATCCCCAACCTCCCATTCAATTTCACCATTCCAACTCTAAAACTGAAGCCCAGGTGTAAATGACTCTCGATAAAGCAGACTGCAAAGATCACGGGCTTAACAAATAACAATCGCTGATAAAATAAAACTCTGCCATTTGACATGTAGCAGTGTCCGGCCTACATTATTAAAGTTTTGGTACAATAAAATTCTTTACATGACTTTTTTACAGTTTTATATTATGTGTAGCCACTTCCATCACTAGCCCTCACGCTAGGATAAATAACTTATTACTAACCCATCGTTGTGATAACACCAATCACCACACAATTATTTATCTTAATTTCTATTTATTGAAAAAAAAATAGATAACGGGCGGGACGGCTTGTTACCCCCACGACTAGCAAGAGAACGACGAGGCAATATTAATCACAATGGAGTAACAAGGCAAACCTCCTTGTTTTCGTTCGTTGAGAGTGATAACTAGCACCCATTGAGGGTGACCTAACTAGAAATATAAATATGGCTTGTACTGAAACCCTTATGGGTAATAGTTACATTTCCTAGTCAAAGGCACTACTGAAATAACAATACAATGCAATAATTGGTGGATTATACATGTTATCATTTATCCGGTATAAGCATGTAGTAGGAGCATTTACTCATTTAGTACGAATAAATAGAAAATGTCTATGATTAAAGATTATTTATTTACAACTAAAGTAAAATTTTATGGAAAGATATTAACGAGGAGAAATTCATGTTGATGTGCTGAAAAAGTGGGCCAAAGTTTAAGGGCTCAAGAAAGAAACTGAAATAGATAAAGTTATTGGACTTTGAGGTTGATGTTGGAGACGAGAATCTTTTACCAATTTACAAGATTGGTTTTTGTATGTATCCAGATTATTATATTATATCACAAGCGCCAGTTCTGAGTTTCGGGGAAGCTTGCATACAAATTAGAGGAAGGCACGTGCAAGAGACCAGAATTGTGCCACCTTCACTATACACTACTTGTCGTTACTGGAATTAAGATTCGATCTTTATATTTACGCAAAATAATCAATCAATTTTATAACTAAGGTTAATTACTAACTAGCACGTGCATACCTGAGCAAAATAAGCCATGACAAGGACAGGGAAGGTGCCGAGAATGAGAAGCGAGACCCTCCATTCCACAATGAATGCAACTACGAATGAAGTGAGGAGAGATGTCATGTTTTGCAATATAACCGCGATCCTCTCAGCAATGGCAGATTTCACATCTGCAGCATCTGTGGCTAGCCGGGCTGCAACTAGACTTGAGTTATGTTCCTCCTCGTCGTACCATCCAACTTCATTCCTCAAGATTGCTGAACAAGAAACAAGATTAAAACTTTTTAAGATGATTAAAACTTTCAAGATTTCAGTTTAAACCCTAAACCTCAAACAAGGTTTGTGACCATTCTATGCAATTTGCAATTGAATTTTACATGATACTTTATGTTATATGAATCAAGTAAGAATCGGATGACGTAGATACCTGCAAGCATCATCCTTCTTACTCTTGTGGTGAGATTCTCGCCCATAATACTAAAGAAGTAATGTTGTATCAAATATGCTACCACAGCATATAGACCAGCTCCAACGTAGATGAAAACACACTCTTTGGTCTTACTTTCCATTTCGGCGGGGTTATCGTAGTAAAAGACCTCAATCATAATGCTCATAACAATGGCGAATGTTGGACCAATAAATCCAGAAAGAACAGATCCTACAGCACCCATTATTGAATAAGGCCATTCGGGAGAGTTCATTTTCAGAAGCCGGAGAAAGTAACCCCTTGGTGCTGGATTTTTCTTGTCGGTTTCAGCATTTGAGATCATCTCGATTCTACCGTCTGCACCAGTGCTGTATTGATAGCTTAAGTTTCTTAAGCTTCCAGACCTGAGGCTGAGAGACTTTGTTGACAATGAATGACTGAGTCGTGTTGAACGTGTGCGGTGGGTTGATGGGTTTGAGAAATCTCGGTTTCCCGCCATTTCTTGAAACCGAATTAACGAAGCGTAAGCTCCGGGTTTTGAAATTAGCTCTTCATGGGTTCCAGACTCGACAACCTGTCCTTGTTGAATGACAGCAATTGAATCAACATTTCTTATGGTAGAGAGACGATGTGCAACCACAACAGTTGTTCTTCCGATCATTAGACGGTCAAGTGCTTCTTGCACAATGCTCTCAGAACCCGAATCAAGGGCACTGGTTGCCTCATCAAGGAGTAGGATCTTTGGGTCCTTCAACATTGCTCTAGCAATTGCAATTCTTTGTTTTTGACCACCAGATAGCTGCACTCCTCGTTCCCCAACCTGAATTTTTCAGCTCCTCAAAGTGATTCCAAGTGTGAAAAATGTACAATTCATTTTTTAATGGTAAGGTTATTCTAAATATATACCTACCTGAGTGTTATAACCACCAGGAAGCAGGGTGATAAAGCTATGAGCATTGGCTGCAGAGGCGGCTGCTTCTACTTCAGGCATAGTTGCATCCGGTTTTCCATAAAGTATGTTTTCGAGTATTGTGGTTGCAAAGAGTGCAGGTTCTTGGTTGACTAGACCAATCTGATCACGCAACCATCGAAGTTGCAGTGTCTTTATGTCCACGTTATCCAGCAGTATTTGGCCTGCAAAGCCATTCAAATTAGGAAATAAGCAAGTTATAAAGATGACTATCAGATTGGAAATATATTCAATGTTTCAATGAAGACTATTACACATTATTCACCTTGATTAGGGTCATAAAACCTCTCTATCAAGGAAACAACAGTGCTTTTCCCAGATCCACTGCCACCAACAACTGCAACTGTCTTTCCGGCCGGGAAGAAAATGGAGAAATTTCTAAAGATAATGACATCTGGCCGTGAAGGGTAACTAAAGTTTACTTCCTTGAACTCAATATTTCCATTGACCTCGGTTAGACATTTCCCATCTACAGAGTTATGACCTATACTGGGTTTTTGCTTGATAATTTCTAGCAACTTGTATCCAGCTGCTTTGCCTTTGCTAAAAGCTCCAAGATTTGAAAACGACTGACCTAAACTCCTGCAATTGATTAACTAGCTAGTTTGAATGTTTGATGAATTCATAAACAGCCACTAGTCTGTTATTGTTTGCTAGACAAGAGAACAAAGATGTTAAAAGAATGTTAGAATCTTACATGCCACCAACAATGGCAGAGAAAATAGCTGTAAACGCCTTTCCCCCATCAGTCTGCCCATTTCGAATAAACACGCCTGCATACCAGAAAACAAGCGCCCAAGACATACAAGCTATCCCATAAGTACATCCCAACCCCAAACCCTTTGCCATCCCGGCCTTGTAACCGAGCTTGAGGGTATGTTGTATGGCATCTGAATATGAGTTAAGGGCCTTAGTCTCGCCAACATACGAGTACACAGTCCTAACCTGGGCAATAGCCTGATGATAGAGAAAAACTTTAATAGGTGGCAAAGAAAAACATAAAACATCTATGTCATACATAAAGATAGAACTGTTATAAAATCACAATATTACAGAAACTGTAAAAGCCAATGAATCGATTAATATCGTGACCAGAAGTATATTATAATTTGAAAATGAAGATTAAAAGAAGTTTCACCAACCACGTATTCATACATGATGAAATTTTTTGTTGATTAATCACCACACTACGGAAACATAGGCCAAAAGTTAAGGGGTAAAAGTAGAGGACCATAAGAGTCAAAGAGTTCTTTATCATTGCAACGCATGCTAGGTAATATATGATAACAAATAATTTTAAGTACTTCACTGGTACCCACAAAATAAATAAGTGATTTAGCAAAGGTAAGTAAAAGTAATTAAATTATTGCAAGAAAACACGCATAATTAAGACATCTAGGTTAAAGACTGACCTCCTCCGCGATGATACCGGCATTGGCATAGGATTCGCGGCTCTTGGAAGTGAGACCAGTGAGAGTATACGCGTATAAGCCACCGGCAAATGCAATTCCCGGAATAACTGCAATGCTTAGTAGAGCTAGCTTCCACGCAGACACGAAACCAACCACCAATCCGGCCAAAAATGTTGAAAGATAATGGATAAAGTTCCCCACCTAAAATTGTATATTTCGTACTGTGAGTGTGCATTTAATTTTGTACCTAAATCTAAAAGGGACTTGATTAAAAGAAGCACTTGAAAGCCAGACAAGGTAATCTTCAAAGATGCTCTTTGACCGGCGCAAACCAGAACATTCACGCTAACGTGCACCGCCAAACGGCGCAGGTTAAGCCATATGAGCTACCATGCACGGGTGAACTGGTTTTTGAACGGTGCACCATTATCAAACCAGTCACCAGAAACTATTATTTCCAGCTTTGTTCTCCGTTCCTCCTCACACCATTACGGTGAGGATGGTTTTTTTCTACATAATATTTCAAGAAACAAAAAAAATGCTAAAAAATAAAGGAAAACGAGGAGAGGTTACCTTCTCGCTAATGGCATCCTGAACAAGGAGAGTGTCCGTTGAGATACCAAAAACGATGTCCCCTGTTCTCGCATCTGTATCGTAAAATCCGACATCCTGCTTCAAAACTGCTTCCAAATACCTCTTCCTCAACGCACTCACTTGCCGTTCTCCGGTATACATCCAGCATCCAATCTCTGTTAATTTTCAATTTTAGCATGCTGAGTAATTTTGGTTAAATCCACAAATAAATTCAAATTAGAAATTTTGAAGAGGATGAGCTACATTTGTGTTGAGCATTAAAAAAATTAATATCAAAGAAATTGATGAAGTGACAGGCGAAAAGTATAGTACCCACGTGCACTCGATCTGTAGTGAAGTATCTAAATAAGCAATTGCAATTTAATGAATTAATACCAACCCAACTTGTTTTCAGAAAATATCAAAATTGTTGAAAAGGAAGATAAGACTGAGAGACGATAACGGATCAAACTAGCTTAGCTCACCTGCATAGGATGATACGCAGACGACTAGCCCAAGATAAACGAAATACAAAGCATACTGCATAAATTTCATGAAAACAAATAAAATCAGATCTAAACCGATTATAAACTGAAGAAATAACGACTATCGAACGGACAAATTGAGGTTTATCCATTGAGGGAGGAAAACGTGTTTGATGCCAAAGGTATGCAGAAATAACGAATCACCTTCGACACTTCATGAGTCATGGTGCTCAAATCAGATTGATTTTTGCCGAATCCATTAACCATTTGACCGAACAAGAGGAAGAAGAAAGGCATGGAAGATCCGTGAATAATGGCACCAATGCTACCGAAGATCATGAGAAGGTAATCATACTTATCTGCAAATGAAAACAATTGGTAGAACGGAAGACTCTGCTCTTTCTTCTTCTCCGCCTGTGCCGGCATTGCCTTCGCCGTCTCCGCCATTTTACGAAACCGGCACGCTCGAAACTCCGGTTGTGGATAGGAAATTTTCACAAACGAGACAAGAAACGTGCTGATGACAGATCAAACGCCATGAACGAGAGCTGCAGAGAGCATGAGTGTGACTGTGTGAGTCTGAGTGAGACTGGACTTGTGGTCAAACGAGGTGAATACAGAGGGAGGAAGGTGAGGTTGGTTATATAAAAGAGGAGGGTGAGTTTAACCATGGTTAGATTAAGGGGTGCTAATGCGCAGAGGTAATGCCTAATGCTAAACTGCTAAAGGACAAAATGGGAATTTCAAGGACAGTGTCGCAGTGTACCGGATCCGGTTCGCTGGTTTGCACTTTGCTCCTATAGTCCTATAAGATATCTAATCCGACCCGGCCCATGTCATTTCTCTCCGCATGCATTTTTTCAAAATAAAAGTGATGCGGCCAATTATGTTCGGTGCATTCATCAGCGTATAATTTTTTTAAAATAATTATTTTTCTATTTTGTATTTATAGTTATGACAAATATCAAATTTAAGGAAGAAGATAAAAAATAACGGATTTTACATGTTATTATTTAGTAGGAAGGATGATAAAATAAAAAATATTTAATAAAATGAAATATAATTTTCCATTTTTAAATTAGAACGTTTTCTATTAAATTTTAAGTTTCTTACTTTCAAATGCATAATTTGAATAAATATAATAAGTTTCTATAATCGAATTGGAGAAACCATGTATGAGCTTATTAATTGAACCACAAATAAGAAAATCCATTTAATTGATTCATGTGGGTTTTATTGTACATAACTGAACAATGCTAATATGGTTTTTATAAATGACTCGAATGCCAAATCAAAATCGTAATAAAATCATTAGTCGTGAACATGTATTAAGGTACTCTATTCAACATGAATAAAGACTCTGATGATAGCTTGTAATAAATTTGTTTAAAATTTACAATGCAAAATCCAAATCCAACCCTATTGACCAAATTTGAAGTGTTTGCTTAGTGCTTGTGAAGTCAATGAAGTTTCTAGGTGCATCACTTTTTCATGTTCATGCAACTTCACGATATTTGTAGCCCACAAAGAAAGATGCATAATAAGGATTTAATATGAAAGACATAAAAAGGGAAATAATACTAAGATATGTGGGAGGAGATTATGCTCTTCATAACAAGCTTAGGTTATGAATATACTACTTTTATGTACTCACTCTACTAACCTACTCGAGCCGATGGCTCCATATGATAGTTTAAGTTCAGACAAAATATCTTTATGTGTTCGAATTCCTTAAATATTTACTCTGATACCAAATGGTAAAGTTTTCTTAAATTAAAAATTAAATTAGTTGCGTGGGTAGGCACATGCTTGTTCAAAACATTTACAAATGGTTTGTTTAATTTATCTCAAATAGCATACTCACACACAAGGCTACATGTTTCGGCTACTTACTATTAACAGGTTGTTTATGTCCATGTGATACCTGCAATTTTTTTACTTTTGGTTTAGACAACATCCCCTTAACTCCTAATTAGAAATAAAAATGTTAACTTTGTTTTCTGAAGACCCGTACACTCTTAATATGGGTTCACTATAAAACTGGATCACCTTATGTGACCTCCATACAACCATACGATGGTAGTATGAACTTGTACGACCCCTAAACGACATGTCTTTAAAGCAAACTTCAATAGTATATGTCATTAATGTTATTCTGATACGATTATTTTCATTCCATCATTCCACGATATGCTTGTACGATCCATATGATACGCTTTTATCAAGCCTACAACTCGTTTAGAACCTTCCAGTTCAACATTGGTTAAATCATCAAACTCAATTCTTATGTTACCATAAGCCCATGATTATTCTATAGACACTTTTATCATCAATTCTAACACAACAAAGCTATATATATACACACACACTATCTATTAGGAGAGAGAAAAAATATAGGAAGTTAGAGAGCTAAAGTGAACCAGTGAGTGTCCTTGGTGGATTTGCATAGTTGCATATGTAAAGAAACATTATTTTATGGAAAATCTCCGAGAGATGGCTAGAAATTTAAGTGGAGCAGTTGTGTATGAGCTTGAAAAGGGATCAAACAAGGTAATCAAATTAGTTTATTTGATCTTGAAGTAGCTAGTGTCCTAATTTGAAGTTCCAAACTTAATTCTTGATTGATTCATGTCATTGAACAATGGTGTATTATGTACAAGTTTCAAAGCATAAGAATAAAAAATATTATGTGAGGAATGGCAATACAGTCATTTTTAAAACTTTTACACCGCATCTGATACAATTAATGTTCAAATGACCAATCTGTTAATTTTAAGTCACACTAACTGTTCATGTAATTTTTAACTTAAAGGTCTAAATATTTATTAAATTTTTAACGTACCCTCTCCAACACGCTCGTTTGTGTGTGTAATAGAGATTGCTTACGAATGTCCACAAAATACGAACGACACAAACAAACACCTCCTTCCCCAACTTCAGTTGACCTAACCATCTCCCCCTCCCCACCTTTAATTGATCTCTCCATATTCACCCATATCTCTCTATTCCATTTATCCATCATTACAATGTTTGCCTCTATTCGATATCTTCCTAGGAAAAAATTCCCAACTCAAAATCTTCATCTACCCATGTATTTGAAGTCTAACTCTGCGATTGAATCATAACTACAAAATGTTATTTAACTTAGTCACATGCTTTCATGGATGTTTTGGTTTTTGTAAGTTGTTGCATCAAATGTAATATGATGCATATAGATGCACCATGTTTTTTCTAATGCATTTGAATTCCTATATTGGACTTGATATATTTTATAATTCATCTCATTAAGGGATTGTTGTATGTTGGTTAACTTGTATACTTTTTTCTTTATTTGCATTAGTGAGATTTTGTCTCCTATTTTTCTTTTGTTTTCTGTATTGTATCTATTAGATGCATCATTTTTTACTATGTTTATGTAACACCATAATTTTATTTATAAGTTAAAACAAGAGAAGTGTACAAAGTGTTATGCGAGTTATAAATGGATATGTTAGTCCCAGATTGAGTACGCAACAACAAATGTTTGTAGAAGGGGGGGTTGAATACAAACATTAACTTTTAAAAATTAAAGACACACTTATATACTTTTATATAATTCTTATTGATATGAATCAAGAATTACATGTACTAGAAGCGGAAATTCTAAGTACAATAAAAGGTGACAATCAATTTGTCTAACACATAGACAAGCTAACTCTAAAACAACTAATGTATTTAGAGTGTTCAACACATGAACAAGTTTGATTCTACACAATGCTTATACTCTACGAAATTTCTCAACTAATGAGATTTTCTTTTAGTGTAGTAGAGACTTCACTTTTTTGTGTTGTGTAGTGTTCTCTATTTGCATGTCCACCATGCATGAGTATATATAGAAGTCTTGGTGGATCCGGTTGCATGAAGGTAAGAGACCAAGAGGATGTGGAAATATAATATTTTAATTGTAAAGGTAGTGGGTGAAAAGTAAAGTTACTTTAATCAAATGTATGATAAAAGTAATTGTACTTTTCTGCAAAAGTGCAACCCAATCACAATATAAAATATTAAAGTCCACATCTATTGTCGTGTAGAAGTATCTTTCCCTTTCCATGATTGTACTTTAATCAACCCCACGCTTCTGATTGATTTGACTTTACCAAGTATGGGATTGCCAGCCATACCTAGTTGTTTGAACAAATCTTCAAAATCTTCGTCTGTTTGAGGTATCATTATCCTTTTCCAGAGGATAAGGTCAAATATTTTTTGTCTCATAATTGATCCAAAAAGTGCATTTTACTTTTACAAACAAAGATCTAAGGCATAATAGAACAACACATGTTCTGCCTTTTACATATGACTTACAATCTGAAAAGATAGAGTAGATTTGACATTTTTCACGACTCAGCTAACAGATTGTACTAGGAACTCTGATATTCACTACTCAGTTGACAAAATATATCAGTTGATCACTTTTTGCTAGGACTCAGTTGACACTTATTGCTCAGTTGATCATATAGATGCTCAGCTGTTCAATAGTAAGCTTAGGAGAACATAAGCTCATGTATTTGTATGATCAGTTGATCAAGAATGCTCAGCTGATCAATCAAATACATCAGTTTATGAGGAGAGATGACTTGTGTAAAGGAAGACTTACTTAGCTGATGCTCTGGGCCTAAGCTGATCCATTTGTTCACTCAGCTGATAGAGTAGGCACTCAGCTGATCAAATTCTTCACTCAGCTGATCACTTTCTTTACTCAGCTGATCAATCTATTTACTCAGCTGATGGAATATTTTCATCAGCTGATCAACAATTTTGCTCAGCTGATAGACTGTTTTCCTCAGCTGATGGTCTTCTTTACTTGTTTTCTTCATCTGATGCTCCTTGGCTAATACATTGAGTAGGATCCGATGCTCAGCTGATGGCTTATTTTCCTCAGCTAATGGTTCCATACTTAGCATATTTTTACATAAACTGATTCAAACAACACATGTTTGAATTCTTTCTAAGTCAGACTGAATGTAGGGTTTGGTTATCATCAAATCCTATGTTTTAGGATAGGCAGAGTTGATTATTAGGGTGAAGTGATTATCTCCCCAACAATCTCCCCCTATTTGATGATGACAAAACCTTTTTCTTTTTAAAGAATCCGTTTGACTTCGAATAACAAAAGATTTAAACTTTTAAGTACATTTGGCTACCTAGCTATCTGTTTTTTGTAGCTCTTTTTATTTGAACCTTGTTCTGTTTTTGGTTTCTTTTCTAATGTTCCATTTTGTTCTGTTTTTATGGAATCTTTTTCTGTGTTGTACCATTTTGTTCTGTTTTTGTGGTATCTTTTAATTTTTCATTTTTATATGTTTTTGATTTTCTGATATACATAAACATCACTTGAAATAACAGAATAAAGAAATGTACATAAGTGTTTACATTGATTAACTACTAACTAACTATTCTATAATGTACAATCAACTAAATAACAACAAAATCTTCAGAGTTAGAAACAGTCTTCAATCATCCCACCAAGGTTCTTCTTTAACTTCAAAATCTTTGGCATGGGGATCAACTTCAGCTAAGACTTCACATTGGGCTTGAACAAGGGCTTCAAAGTTTTCATTTCCAGTTCTGCCTCTTGTAGATATCCTTAGCCCAAATAGAAACTTCTTGCTAGCCTTAAGGATTTCAGACTGTCTAAAGAACCTCCATGTGTCAGCTCTGTCTAAAAAGAATATACCTTCAACAGGCATAATTATAAACTTGTACAGCTCAGGAGTGATGTTCAGTGAAAGAGATGTGTTGAGACCCTCAAAATCTGATAAGAATTCATGCTGGGGTAGTACCTCTCTTAGCTCAAATGGTTTGAAGGGCTTGGAACCTTTCTTATGAAGATTATCAACTATGTGCACATGCCTGTAATAGTCATCTAGAGTGAAGGCCCTTTGTGACACAGCTAGAGCTATCCAATTCTGAATTTTCTGAATGAATTGAACTTTGAGCTTTGACTTGGATTTGAAAAGAAGGTACAGGATCTCAACTAACTCTGTGAACCCATATATGTGACACCTCTCATAGGATACAACTTCACAGTTGTTGAAGTTGTTCTGTCTTATTGCTTTGAGGTAGGGTTCACCATCACCTTTATGGATAGTGGCTCTTGTTATTGGAGTTGGTTCTGTTCTGTTTCTCAGAATATTAATTCTTTCTCTAAAGCTTTGAAGTCTTTGTTGACTTAGGTTGATGGGAGCAGATAAATCAAGGTTGAAGAGGGTTTTGATGGTATCAGCACGGGATCTAGCTTTGAGTAGTTCAGCCTGAGATTTTTCCCTTGCCAATTTGTGTTGAGCAGCAACTTGATTTTGACTTTGTTCTTGCTCTTGCTGATATGCTAGCTCTTTGGCTTGGTAGATTTCTTCAACTGAAACACCCAATGATTGAGCCATTTGAGCATTTTCCCTTTCTTCCTGTTCTTTAAGAGCAAGCTCCTTTTTCATTTGAGAATCTGCTTCAACTTGCTCATCTGTCATCTTTTGTTTGCCTTTATCCTTAGGAGCAGAGGTTGAAGCCTTTTGGACTGATGGGGTAGATTGAACTGGTGGAGCAGATGGCTTAGGGCTTTGTCTTCTTCTTCTGAGGATGTCAGAAAGTGGAGTATCATCCTCATCATCAGAATCAGACTCTATGGTGATTGGTGGAGAGCAACCCTCAGCAACTTTTCTTTTAGGTTTTGGCCTGTTTGCCATCCTTTTCAACCTTTTTGAAAACTTTTGCTCCCCCTCAGAAGATGCTTTTCTTTTAATGGGTGAGGGAGCTGTTGCTTTGGGTGCTTCCTGCTGCATGATTTTGGTGGCTGTTTCAGCATAGGCAGCATCAATATCCTGAGTCAGGATCATCCTCCCTTGAAGAACTTGAGAATTTCTCCCCCTTTTTGGCATCATCAAAAGGAGGAGGGGAGTCATCTGCTGCAGGCTTATGGGATGGGGTAGGGACAGGGGTAGGGGTATGGGTTGAGGTAGGGGTAGAGGTAATTTTAAAGAGCTGAAGGGAGAGGTCATCCTTGAGATCTTTAATGGCTTTCCATAATGAGAGATGACTCATTCTGGATTGTTCTGTTAGGGTTTCTATGTCATCAAGGATTCCTTTGAGAAAAGAAGGCATAGGGAGTAGTTGTTCAGGAATGGGTACAGAAATGTTGGGGTTTATTGGGCGTAGGGTTTGGAGTTGGGATAGGAGGTTGGATATGGTTTGGTTTAGGGTAGATATGGTAGATTGAGGTAGGCTGGGAATTTGTGGTTGAGAAGGAAGAAGGGTAGAAAGATGGTCTATTTTGGTAAGGATTGAGGTAAGGTTAATAAGGGCAGGGGAGGGTTTGGGTGGGGTTTGGAGAGACTCAATGTCTTTGGTAAGTTTAGACAATTGAGCAGAGGTTTGGGTTTGAAGGGTTTGGGCTAGTTTATCAAGGTTTTGGTTAATAGTCTGGATAAGGGTAAGGTTTGAGGTCTGGGCAGATATAAATGGGGTAGAGGTGGAAGGGGTGGATAAAGGTTCAAAGAAGTTGGATAAGGTTTGTGTTCCCTCATTTGAGCCTTGGTGTATAAGCTCAAATTCATTGGGAAAGAGAGTTGAGCCCTGTGCAAGTGGTTGGTTTGTACCACTAGCATTGGCAGGCTGTGCAAGTGTAAGAATTGAATTAATAATAAGTGCAGGGTAAGTGGACTGAGTGTGGGGTTCAATCAATAACATGGAATCCCTTATTGGATCCACATTCTGTTGGGAGAATATGGATGGTATAGGCTGACTCAATTTAGGGATAGACACAGTGTGACCTTAGGTTGATGTCTGTCTTTCAATGAGATCAACCTTTTGGAAGGTTGTCTCAGCTAGCGGTTTAAGTCCCATTTTTACAGATGTATCCTGTTGTGAGGATACATCCACTGGTTTAAAGGTTGCAACATCCAATTGCTCCCCCTCAACATGAGGAAGGGTAATTGGAGTTAAGGTCAGAGGTGTGGATTGCACTCCCTCAAAGTGCTCATAATGAGTCACTTCTGGTGACCTTGTATATATGGGGCTACGGATAGGAGTAGAACTAGTGGCCACAGGAGGTTCACTAGAGCTTGGCTGTTGGAGTGGTGTTTGGACTGGAGATGAGGATGGGCTATCAAAGGTTGGGACGACCATTTGAATATCCTCAGAGGTGGAATCAGTACTGTCCATACCTTGGGTCATGATGTGCCTACTTCTGTTAATGAGCTCCAGAAGTTGCTCAGAGATCTCTTGTTCTTGGGCATCACCATCATCACCAAGAGGACTTAGCTCTATTGGACTGAGAGGAGAAAAATCACCAGCATCACCATCACCAGCATCATCATCATCATGCTTAGAACCAGTGTGGCTTTCATCAGCATCATCATCACCATTATCATCATCATCAGCATTTTCATCACCAGTTGCAGCATCTATAAGCTCTTGCATTTGGGCAGTGATTTGAGGACCTCTATTTGCCTTTAAGAAATGGAATATCTTTTCACCCATGGCAGGGACAGGAATATGCTCAAGATGTTCTGTTAAGCCCACATAATCATCCTCTCCAATTTCCCTCATGGCTATCAGGCTTAAATATCGAATGTAGGGCACCTGCGATCTTGATGATTTCTTGGTTGTGCTCTGAGTGATTTTATCAATGAGATCATAGAATATGACTTGAGCAAAGTCGATGTTGACCCCAAAGGCTAGGGCATAGAGCACCAGAAGGTTGGTTTGGTTGATGAGATGATGGCTTCCAGATTTAGGACCGAAGCAACGTATGACCACATTGGCCAAATACTTCCATGGATGAGCGAGAGCAGAGACTTTGACTTGACCATGCACTATAGGTTCATTGTAGCCGATGGTGTCTAAAACTGTTTGAACTTTTGCTCTGGATGGAAAAGCTGTGTAAGGTGGGAAGTGAGGAATACCAGTGGATTCACGAAGTGTTTTAGTGGTGATTCGGAGATTATAGTTTCCTTGGGCTAGGGTGCAGTTGATGGTGTTGTTGTTTAGGTTATAGGTTGTGGAGTACCATAGTTCACCAATAATGGTAGGGAATATGTAGTGAGGATCAGCGGTGAGACTATCAAACAGTGGATGAGCTTGAAGAAACTGAACCATTGGTTCATATCCTTGGTTTTCTCGCGAGACAGGGATGGTGGTGCAAAGCAGAATGTTGTTGGGAGTTATATTCATCGGTTGATTGGGTGCAACATTCTCACCAGGGTTAACAGCTGGGTTTGGAATATAGGTGGCCATTTGGTAGGGATGATGAACAGTGAGTATCGAGAGAGAAGGTATTTAGAGAGAGAGAGAGAGGGAATTTAGAAAGTTTGAACAGGTAAAGGTGAATGAGAGAGAAATGTGGATATTTATGAAGATTAGTTAACAGAGATCGTTAGATACTGACAAAAAATCTAACGGAAAACAAATTAATTAGCTATTAAATGAAAACTGACAAACGGAGTAAATAACTAGGGTTAAAAAGCATTAAATGAGAGTAAAAAGTGAAAATTTAGTAAGTGTAGAATTATCAGCTGATCAAGGAGAGTATCAGCTGAGGTGTATCAGCTGATGAAAAACTATTAGATAATGGGTATCAGCTGATGGAAAACTATCAGCTGATAGTGAGAGTTTGGGGTATCAGCTGAGTAAAGTACTTAGCTGAGCATGTCTTCCTTATCTTAAAATGATCAGCTGAGTAAATTTGATCAGCTGATAGGCATCAGCTGAGCATAGTTACTCAGTTTACACAAATCAAGTAAGACTTAGATATGCTTAGATAAGTATCTTATAATTTTCAACACTTATAAGTTAACACAATCTAAATTACCACTATTCTAAACTAAAAATTAAGCATACCTAGTTTGGATATTAGGAAATTGAACCTTGCTTCATCTAATGGCTTTGTGAACAAGTCTGCAAGTTGTAAATCAGTGTTGATGTAGTGCAAAGTTACCTTCTTCTTTTGCACATTATCTCTGAGAAAATGATGTCTGATTTCAATATGCTTTGTTTTTGAATGCATGACTGGATTATTTGAGATGGAGATTGCACTTGTATTGTCACAAAGAATTGGGGTGCCTTCAAACTTCATATCATAATCAAGTAGTTGATTTTGTAACCACAAAATTTGAGCACAACAGCTTCCTGCAGCAATGTATTCTGCTTCTGCAGTAGATGTTGACACTGAATTCTGTTTCTTACTAGACCAACTAATCAATCTTCCTCCTAGAAGTTGACAACCACCTGAAGTACTTTTTCTGTCTAATGTGCATCCTACAAAATCAGAATCAGAATATACAACTAACTCAAAATCTGAGTCTTTGGGGTACCAAAGACCAAGATTAGGAGTTCCTTTTAGATATCTGAATATTCTCTTAACAGCAGCAAGATGTGATTCCTTAGGGTCTGCTTGATATCTTGCACAGAGACATGTTGAAAACATTATATCTGGTCTACTTGCAGTGTGGTATAAAAGTGACCCAATCATTCCTCTATAAGTAGTAATGTTCACTGATTTGCCATCAGTGTCCTTTCCTAACTTAATAGAAGTAGACATAGGTGTTTTCATTGAAGAACAGTTTTCAAAATCAAACTTCTTGAGTAAATCTTTGACATACTTTGTTTGATGAATGAAAATACCATCAACCTCTTGTTTAATTTGCAAACCAAGAAAATAGTTTAACTCACCCATCATGCTCATTTGATAATTATCAGACATGAGTTTAGAAAACTTTTTGCATAGTTCCAAATTAGTAGACCCAAATATTATATCATCTACATATATCTGCACAAGTATCACATCACCTTTATACTCCTAATAAATAAATGCTATCTATACATCCTCTTGTAAAACCTTTGTTAATGAGAAAAGAAGAGAGGGTATCATACCAGGCTCTTGGAGCTTGCTTAAGACCATTTAATGGTTTGTTTAGGAAGTAAACATGATCAGGTAAGCTTGACTCCTCAAAACCAGGAGGTTGTTTGACATACACCTCTTCTTTCAAATCTCCATTCAGAAATGCACTCTTCACATCCATTTGGAACACTTTGAAGCTTTTGAAGGCAACATAGGCTAGGAATAGTCTGATAGCTTCCAATCTTACAACAGGGGCAAAGGTTTCATCAAAATCAATACCTTCTTCTTGACAGTACCCCTGTACCACTAGCCTTGCTTTGTTTCTGATGATTTGCCCATTTTCATCTAGCTTATTTCTGAACACCCACTTTGTTCCAATGATGGATTTATCCTTTGGTTTGGGTACCAAAGTCCATACATTATTTCTTTTGAATTCTGCCAGTTCCTCTTGCATGGCAGACACCCAGTGAGGATCATTGAGAGCTTCATCAACCTTCTTTGGTTCAATCATTGAGACAAATCCAGAATACAAACAGATGTTGCAAGCTTTTGATCTTGTTCTAACTGGATCATCTATGTTGCCTATCACCAAATTATGAGGATGGTGCTTGAGGTCTTTGAAGGCTTTTTGGATTTCTTGGGAATTGGGATTCATTTGGATTTGGGGAGAAAAAGTTATATGTTGGCTATCAGCAGTAGAAATGAGTTCATTTTGAGTGGCTGATATAACTTCATTATTACAATCTGTGGGTATCTCTACTGAAGAGGGAATGAGTGATATGGAATTGGAATCCAATGATGTTGAGTCATTTTCCACATGATTCAGTAGAGGTATAGGATTGGATGAGGATGGTTGTACATGGTTAAAAATTTGGATAGTGACAGGTTCATCTAAATCATGAGCAACTGGTGGAGAGGGATCTACTTGCTCTGAAGGAACTTCTCCAGTTTGCATAAGATCATTAAATTCTTCACCTGAAACATGATTAGAAGAACAGGAAGCAACAAAGTCATTTTCATTAAAACTTACATTGATAGATTCTTCTATGACTTTGGTTCTGAGGTTGTATACTCTGTATGCTTTAGAAATCACAGAGTAACCTACAAACACTCCTTCATCAGCTTTATGAGCAAACTTCTGCAATTGATCTTTTTGATTAAGTATGAAACTTTGACAACCAAAGATATGCAGAAAGCTGATGCTTGGCTTCCTTCCCTTGAGCACTTCATATGGAGTTTTGTTGTGCCTCTTGATAATAAGGGACCTGTTCTGTGTGAAACATGCACAACTTACAGCCTCAACCCAGAAATTAAATGTTAACCCACTTTCACACAACATGGTTCTGGCAGCCTCAATCAATGTTCTGTTTCTTCTTTCAGCTACACCATTTTGTTGTGCGGTTCTTGGAGCAGAAAAGTTTTGAGATATCCCTTTCTCATCACAGAAAGATTCCAGAGTTTGATTTCTGAATTCAGTTCCATGATCACTTCTAAGACTCCTCACCAGATTTCCATTCAACACTTCCATCTTCTTGATAAAACCGATAATCTCTTCAGCAGCCTCACTCTTTGCTTTAAGAAAGAAAACCCAAGTATATCTTGAGAATTCATCAACCAATACAAGAGCATACTTACTTCCACCAATACTAGCAGTTGCAACAGGACCAAAGAGATCCATGTGCAACATATAGAAAGGTTTTGTAATTGAGAAGGCCTGCTTGGATGGAAATGATGCCTTATGCTGCTTTCCCTTCTCACAAGCAGTGCATGGTTTAGGCTTAAGATAAGTTAGTGAAGGTAGTCCTGACACTAGTTCACCCTTGCTCAACTTGTTGATGTTTTTGAAATTAAGGTAGGAAAGCCTCTTGTGCCACAGCCAGTTTGTATCCTCATTATTCTTGGAGTACAAACATGTTTCCTTTGAAGGGTCACTAGAGGACATGTCAAGTGTATACACATCCTTGGTTCTCTTGGCACTGAACACTGTATTACCTTCTTTATTTATGATGGAGCCTCCTGTCTTTGTGAAGTGGACTTCATTATCTCCATCACACAATTGACTTATGCTTATGAGATTATATTTCAGCCCTTTGACATATGAAACTTTTAACAGCTTGAGGTTCCCATTATGAAGCTCACCATAGCCTTTAGTTTGCCCACGGTTGTTGTCACAAAAAGTCACCCTTGGACCTTTCTCTTTCTTGTAGTTACTGAGCAAAGCCTTGTTACCTATCATGGTTCTTGAACATCCACTGTCAAGAAACCAAGAACCAACACCCTGCACGGATTTGAATGAAAGAAGAGTTAGTGACACACGTAGGAATCCACTACTCAGTGGATCCCTGTGGAATGCACCTAGCTTTCCACTTCATCTCAGGTTTCTTATGTATGAGAGGAGTGACTATGTTATCATCACAAGTCCGCTGTCTTGAATTCCCTTCTAAAGAACATTCAAATGCCTTATGCTCTTTGCTTCCATATTTATAACATTTTTGAGATTTTGTGGCCTTGGAGCATTGAACAACATGGTTTGAATGCCTATGAGATTTATTATCAGTCATCATTTGACTAATTTGACCATTCAGCTTATGAAGCTTATCCTGTAAATTTCTTAGGTCTTTATTTACAGGCACCTTAGATTGATCTTTGTTTTTGGAAAGTTTTTGACCAATCTTTGGAGTGGCAGAAATGGGAACAATGTGAACATCATTCTTTTTACTCATAGTTTCTTCTATTAAAAGAGAGTTGATTACTTCTAGATCAACTGATTGTTTAGAAGATGAGCTATGATCAGCTGACAGGTTATCAGCTGAGCATTTATCATCTACTAACCTATCAGCTGATGGAGTAGTATTAGCTAATAATTCTTCAGTTTGTGAAATGTTAAGAATTAAGTCATCTGTTTTCAAGGTTTGACAACATAATGTCTCTGAGGTCTCAACTAATGATTCCTTTCCTTTAATCACATCCTTTGACTTTTTGTTATTAGTATTTTTACATTCTGAAATCTTACTAGAGGATGATTCAACAGAAGGAATAATTGATTCTTTTGAGTGGGAACTCTTGATTCTAACAAACTTATTTGTGAACACACTTTTGCCTTTAACAGTCTTGTGAAAGGTCTGTGGCAAGATGTCAGCTTTGTCTAAGATATTAAGGTTCTTACTAGAATCAACATAGTTAGCAGCCTTAGAGTAATTTCCACCAATAATAGCTTGAACTTGTTTGGGTATCTGCTCATTGACACACTGAGTGGTCTTTTCTGCAGATACACACCAAGACTTTACTACTTTTTGGAGGTCATTAAACTTTGTGGTTGCTTCACTAGTTTCTTTTACTAAGATCTCATTAAGTATCTTTTGATTAGCTAGTTCATCATTTAAGATTGTTATCTGCTTAAGTTCCTCATCCTTAGAAATTAACTTTTCCTTTAGTGATTCTACTTCTAGTTTTAGCTTCTTCTCTCTTTGAGTAGCAGACTGGAAATCAATACACAAGTAATCAAACATAGCATTCTTCTCATTATCATCATAGTTAATAAATTTTCCAACCTGATACATAGAAGAAGGATCCCAGTTGGTAGTTGAACAAGCTTTAGCAATCTTTTTCATGTCTTCATCAAAGGAACTACCATCATTGTTGTTGGCCATCATGCAGAACTGAGCAGAGATCACCTCATCTTCATATGAGGAGAGATCTTCTTCTGCCCAATCTTCTTCTTCAGCAACAAGAACTTGGCCCTGGGCTTTCTTCTTCTTCTTCTTGTCAAGGACAGCAGCAAGGAGTTTCTTATATTTGGCTTCATAATCAATCTTGCCCTCCTGCTTTTGCACAGATGAAGAACCAGTGTTATATTTGGACTTACAGTCACTGGCTATGTGGTCAATCTTGCCACACTTATAACACTCTGCTGTGGAGGCATCAAAAGTGGATTTGGGCTTGACAAACTTTGATGACCTCTTGCTGAACCTCTTGACACCCTTTCCCTTCTTGAAAGGTCTGAAATTCTTAACCAGCATAGCTACACCTTCAACCAACTCCTCCAGATTACTTTCCTCACAATCCTTATCCTCATCACTTTCTCCAGCACTCTCCTCTCCATCTCCTTCTTCATCAGATTCAGAATCAATAGCTGCAAAGCTTCTCATCTTTGTATCTCTTGATACAAGGGCAGTTAGTGCAGATTTCACAACCTCCTTCATCTCCTTGGATGACAACTTCCTTTGTTTAACTGATTGCTCATGGTTGAGTAAGTTACCATAGAGAGCAACCAGAGACATTCCCTTAATCTTTTCACTATGTCTTAGAACAGTGACAAAGTGATCCCATGTTTCAGGAAGGGAGTCTAGAAACTTGTTCACCAAGACAAAGTTGCTCTTGGTTATGTCTGCCCTTTTCAAGTCATTAACTAGGCAGTTGAACCTGGTGTATGTCTGTGTAAGACTCTCACCTTTCTGAGCAAAGAAGAATTCATACTCTCTGTTGAGGAGGAGCTTCTTGTTCTCCTTCACCTCTTCAGTCCCTTCATATGCAACTGTGAGTGTATCTAACATCTCTTTTGCAGAAGAACAGTTAAGCACTTGATGATAGATTTCATTGGGTAGTGCAGAGACAAGAGTTGATCTAGCCTTAACATCTAGGCTAACCAACCTCTTATCCTCATCTGTCCACAGATGCATGGTTTTGGTTATGATTCTTTCAGTTGTAGAGGTTTGACCTTCAAATTCTGATGGAATAGATAACACTGATGTTGGAACATAAGGACCATCAGTGACTATTTCAAGCATTTGGATATAAAGGGTGGATAGGAAAAGATGTGCTCTACTTTTCCACATGGAGAAATTTTCAGCATCAAACATGGGACATCTTGTTAAGGACCCAGTGTTTGAGATATTCATATTGTTTGCGGATGAGGCCATATTGAGAGGGGTAGAAGCAGTTGTAGAGTAAGCAAAACAGATCTAGATATTAATTATCTAACCTGCTCTGATACCAGTTGTTAGTCCCAGATTGAGTACGCAACAACAAATATTTGTAGAAGGGGGGGTTGAATACAAACTTTAGCTTTTAAAAATTAAAGACACACTTATATACTTTTATATAATTCTTATTGATATGAATCAAGAATTACATGTACTAGAAGCGGAAATTCTAAGTACAATAAAAGGTGGCAATCAATTTGTCTAACACATAGACAAGCTAACTCTAAAACAACTAATGTATTTAGAGTGTTCAACACATGAACAAGTTTGATTCTACACAATGCTTATGCTCTACGAAATTTCTCAACTAATGAGATTTTCTTTTAGTGTAGTAGAGACTTCACTTTTTTGTGTTGTGTAGTATTCTCTGTTTGCATGTCCACCATGCATGAGTATATATAGAAGTCTTGGTGGATCCGGTTTCATGAAGGTAAGAGACCAAGAGGATGTGGAAATATAATATTTTAATTGTAAAGGTAGTGGGTGAAAAGTAAAGTTACTTTAATCAAATGTATGATAAAAGTAATTGTACTTTTCTGCAAAAGTGCAACCCAATCACAATATAAAATATTAAAGTCCACATCTATTGTCGTGTAGAAGTATCTTTCCCTTTCCATGATTGTACTTTAATCAACCCCATGCTTCTGATTGATTTGACTTTACCAAGTATGGGATTGTTAGCCATACTTAGTTGTTTGAACAAATCTTCAAGATCTTCGTCTGTTTGAGGTATCATTATCCTTTTCCAGAGGATAAGGTCAAACATTTTTTGTCTCATACTTGATCCAAAAAGTGCATTTTACTTTTACAAACAAAGATCTAAGGCATAATAGAACAACACATGTTCTGCCTTTTACATATGACTTACAATTTGAAAAGATAGAGTAGATTTGATATTTTTCACGACTCAGCTAACAGATTGTACTAGGAACTCTGATATTCACTACTCAGTTGACAAAATATATCAGTTGATCACTTTTTGCTAGGACTCAGTTGACGCATATTGCTCAGCTGATCATATAGATGCTCAGCTGTTCAATAGTAAGCTTAGGAGAACATAAGCTCATGTATTTGTATGATCAGTTGATCAAGAATGCTCAACTGATCAATCAAATACATCAGTTTATGAGGAGAGATGACTTGTGTAAAGGAAGATTTACTTAGCTGATGCTCTGGGCCTAAGCTGATCCATTTGTTCACTCAGCTGATAGAGTAGGCACTCAGCTGATCAAATTCTTCACTCAGCTGATCACTTTCTTTACTCAGCTGATCAATCTGTTTACTCAGCTGATGGAATATTTTCATCAGCTAATCAACAATTTTGCTCAGCTGATGGTCTTCTTTACTTGTTTTCTTCATCTGATGCTCATTGGCTGATACATTGAGTAGGATCTGATGCTCAGCTGATGGCTTATTTTCCTCAGCTGATGGTTCCATACTTAGCATATTTTTACATAAACTGATTCAAACAACACATGTTTGAATTCTTTCTAAGTCATACTGAATGTAGGGTTTGGTTATCATCAAATCCTATGTTTTAGGATAGGCAGAGTTGATTATTAGGGTGAAGTGATTATCTCCCCAACAGGATATACGTGATAAGATGTGGTTTTAAACTAGAGGGGTTAAAACCGTCAAGTTATAAGTTGATTAAGTGCAGGGGCTGTTGTGTATATAGCTGAAATTTATATATATATATATATATATATATATATATATATATATATAGTGCCAACTTTGACCATAATAGTCAAAGTTTTCATTCATTCTTCTCCATATTCACGAGCTCTCTTATAGCTACTTCAAGAACATAGCAAGCATACAACTTTGACCATAATAGCAAAGTTTTCAGTGAGCAAATCAGTAGAACAAGTAGCTACTTCAAGAACATAGCAAGCATACAACTTGAGGTAAGGTTTCAAACTTTGTTTTTGATGTTTTGTAAGTTAAAACACATGATTCTAAAGGTGGAATCATGTTAGGATTGTTTTATATGGTTTATATTATATATATATAAGTTGTATGAGGTGTAGGAAAACACCTCTAGTCAGTTTTATGATGATATTAGCAGATTTATGATGAAAACCGACAGTTCTTGCTAAGAACAGTCTGCTGGGTCTGTAGTGTACACGGCCCGTGTAGTGGTACACGGCCGTGTAGTGTGTAAGGCGGTCACAAGGCAATGTATGGTACATGGTCGTGTAGCATGAGTGGTATACGGCCCGTGTAGGGTGACTAGACCACATTGGCCATGTTGCCAGCTTAGGTCGTGTAGCATATAAGGGACACGGCCTGTGTAGGCCCTATTTTATATCAGATTGTCCTTATGTGATTTTATGTATTATTTATATAGGAGGTGATTGGTATATTACCTGTATCATTGACATATGTGGATCATTGCATAGTATTAATCAGAAGGTGAGTCTTCTAGACTTCACTTCATATCTGCAGCATGTATGCTATTATATCAGATTACTAACATGTCATGTTATTCATATGTGTGTATAAGCTTGCTGCTTTGTGCAGTAAGCCTCAGAGGTGGCGTGCTTACTGCTACGTCTAGTAAGGCTCAATTATGGTACAGTACTGTGACCTATGTTGCTGCCCTGGGTCTAGAACCAGAGGCTAGCATTGTTTGCTAGACATACGTGTATTATCTTCATATGATTTTATACGTGTGTTTATATGATGTTTAGTCTGGTTTACTCACTAAGCTCTCGTAGCTTATCAGATACTATTTTTTTAAAAATGTTTTGCAGATTTTAATAAAGGCAAGGGCAAAGCATCAGTTTGACTACTTTTTGATAAACTCTTGAGACACCTAACGCCTGGTTTGTAAATATCAAGTTTTTGGTACTAAACTTGTGACAGTATTTATGCGCGTATCTTTTGATACATCAGGTTTTAAAACAAGTTATGCTTCCGCTTTATGTCACACTTTCAGATGCGAACACTTATATGTTTTTGATCTATTTATTTCAAATTTTGGTTCTTGGGGCGTTACAGTTTAGGTGCACCATATCAGGTTTGGTACAAGATATACAAAAACGATTTTGCATACTTATTCTGTCGGAATTTAGTCTCTATCAACACAAATCAAAACAAATGTATTGTGCGTTTATGTTTTGAATTAAGCCTGTAATTAAAATCTATTTTTGAATTACCTCATATCTGAATTTGTGATGCGCTAGATATAAGGTCGAAATACAGATTTCAAAAACTGTTAACACAATTTAAGAAATTATCAAAATCTGTTGTTATTTCAATACGTGATTCTAACAATAACAACCAAATACATATAAATATTAATTATAAAATTGTAAAATTAAAAGAGATAAGAATGAGTTTCGAGTTGTGCATTGATTGTAGACTTTTTAGTTCTTAAAAGCAACTACTAATCATCAAGGTGATGTCCAACTTGTTTTGTTACACTTGATTTGTACTTCCCATGTTTCCGGGCACCTTCTAATATTTACAAAAAACGTCATTGTTTAATTTCACAATTAAGGACCAATAGAATATTTCGTTCATGAGTTATATTAAAATATATATCTCGACCAATCAATTGCTTATCCTCAACACTTGTACTAATGCTTAATGCTTAGTTCATCTTACACATATAAAAATATACTATTTAATTTATTATTTATTTCTTTTAATCAAGTATTCTTATAGCCATATAGACATGATAGTTAATTTTTAACACTAGTTTTCATTGTTCTAAAAAGTTCGTATTGGCTTCGTCATGACTTCACCAAGCTCAACCATGCTGTCACGACAGTGTCCAATGCTTGGTGTGTACTAAGCCCAACTTGATATGTTTTTACCCGTTATAGGCTGTGTTTTTTATGCATGTTAAACACTACTAGAAAAAAGGATTTTTCCGATGGATATTTCCGACGGATATAATTGGTCGGAAAATACCGATTGATTTCCGACAAAATTCCGACTCTGGAGAGGCTAATAGTTTAACGATGGATTTCCTACGAATTTCTAACAAACTTTCGACAAATAGTGGTCCGTAGCAAATTCGTTGGAAAATATTAAAATTTTCTAACGGATTTCTGATGAAATTTCAAGGATGGCGTACCAAAATATATAACTACGGATTTTTGATAGATTTCCCAATTATTTCCGACAAATTGAAATCCGTTAGAAACATCTATTTCCGACGGATTCCGATAGATTTCGACGTCGGAAAGTAGCCTTTTTCTAGTAGTGAAAGATACCAAGGCATAAGAGTTGAATATATAGTTATTTAGTTATAAAGATTTGTGGATATAGTGAAAACCAAGAAAAAAATTGATGAATTATGTTATAGATCTATAATTATGTGATTTTTTATTTTAATTTGTATACTTGTGTATATATAATTATAATTTACATAAAATTGTCGGCTTAAGTCACGCTTTAAAAAATGACATAGACTCCTTATGGCTTTTAAAACTTAAGGATTGACTATGACTCTACGCCACATCTCATATTATTTAAAACATTTATAATTTTTATGTTTTGTTATTATTTATTTTGGAACATCATATCTATACCTTAGAGGTTCTCTTTATTACACATGCCTTGTATATCATGATGATGACTTAGTTGACCCATGATGTTTTATAGGTGAAAAGTTCTATACTATACTATCAAATCCTTTCATTTATCCATCTATTCAACATATTAAAATAAAAACTAAATCAATAGAAAAAATAAAAAAAATAATTAATAAATTTCACATGCCAATTATTTAGTTGATAAAAATATTTAGCAAGAAAAAATTAAAATATACAAGACACCGGTCTATTCTCTTCTTAGCATTTAGCAAGAGACTTGATCTTCGTTAACGTTTAATTTATCTTTTAATATGTCGATTTTTAAATATCTAATTTACGTCTTAGCAAATATCACAACTTATCATATGTCATGATAATTAAATACCACATGTTTATAAGCATACCATCATTAAAAGTGGACTAAAATTCAAATATCTTGAAAAACTCATAACCAACATTTGTTTATGGGTGAATGTTGTAGGTAAAGTAGACATTGCCATAAAAGGTCCGGTTCTAAAAAGGGTGACCCAAAGAGTATGTGAATCTAACCCCTTTTTATGCTCTTTTTTGCTTTTTTTTTACTCCTTTAGTTGACCAAAAAAATGTTGCAAATTTGCACCAAATTACATACAATAGGGTCACTAGTGTTAGTGTGTATAATAATTAGCCCCACCCAATAACCATGCTTTGTTGCTAGCCCACAAAGGCTTTCTACCCATTCATTATTAATTAAGAACTAATAAAAATATATCTATAAGTTTTCTATGCAAAAAGTATACAATCGCCACTTAAAAAGATCTGTTTTGATACACATTGCATACTGTGTAATTATATCATTTTTGCTCAACTGTCAATGAAAAGATATATTCCATGTGTCCATAATTTATTGTAAAAACATTTACTTTTATTTTCTTGCTTATAAATTGGTTCATTTATGCTATCAATTCATATAAGTAAAATAAAAATAAAAAGATAATTAAAAAATTAAACCAGACAAATAAATTTGACGTGCTAAAACGGTTGAAAGTTCCGGAAAATGTTTCGAAAATTGATATAATTCCAGTATTTAATTTAATTTAAAATTTAGATTACTACGGAGTATTAGAATTAGATATTTTTTGTTGTCCAGTTTTATATATTAAGTATTTCTTGTAGTAGAAAAACAATTATTTGTTCATCTATTACGCGTCGACTCGCTTTTGTTCATCTATTTTTTGTTGTCCAGTTTTATATATTAAGTATTTCTTGTAGTAGAAAAACATATTTTTGGTGATATGACATCCAGTTAGATTATAAGTGCTCTAAGGAGCAGTGCCTAGGCAAACATGTTGTGAAACGTAGCATATCGGCTTGGCTTGGGGCATTACTCATTCAATTATATTAAAATAACCGATTCTTTCGTTTCTTTGGGCCACTGGCCAACCGCCGGAAGCTTTTTGGTTTAATACCGACTAGCATCAAACCCGCGCAATGCTGCGACGGCAAATAGTTTTTGGTTTATAATATGTCGCTTTCAAGAATGTAATGATATGTTATTCGCGCGATTCAATGTCACGAAAAGTTTTTTACAACAATATGTCCGTTTTTTTTTCAAATTTTCTTTTATTTACATTTAACTATTTTATTAATTTTAAAAATAAATTCTAAAAGACAATAAAATTAGAAAAAAGATTGATCTTGATGAAATAAAGAGAAAAATTAATAAGATTTTAAAAATTACGTTGATTTGGGTGGATAATTGTGTTATGAGAGAATATATTTTGAATAAAGTAAATTAGGAGAGAATAAAATAGTTAAAGATTGAGTGGATGAGATTAATTTAGATTAAATGAATAGTTAAGATTTTATATTAATTGAATTTTAAGAAGTCTTAAAATTTAAGAGGAGAAAAAATATTAAATGGTTTATATAGTAGTATAGATATAGATATACACATTTAATAACATCGCTTACAAGGTTAAAAAAAATTCAATAACGAGTTAGATATAAAAATATTGCTATATTTATTAGTTGAAAATAGGGATCTAAAAGTATTATTGTTAATAACTCTTTTCAACATTTGAATTTCTTTTGCAAATAAATTATAAAAACGAGTTGATTAATCCGCATGTTGTGGCGGAAGACAAAAGGTAAAAATAAATATAATATAAAAACTAATATTTAAACATAAATATTTAAAACTAAGCGCAAATTTTGAGCATTTTGGGATTTAGAAAAATGTTTACTAAGATAAAAAAAGTTAAAAAAATAACCATATCAAATTAATCATCTCATTTTAATATAATAATAAATGTAAATATTGAATTGAGAAGGCAGGAAAAAAAATTAAAGGGGAGCCTAGATAGGTTCACTTCCATTTAAAGGTATACAAAAAAATCGAATATCCGATTTTAACGAAAAAATATCTGAAACCGGTTTTTTGGAAAATCGGATTTTTTTAACCTGATCGGATAGTATAAACCGGTTTAATGGATTTGGAGTCGATCGGATTTTTTACCGGTTACAAAAAAACCAGTTAAAAACCGCCCATTTGAATTTTCTTTTATATATATGTTTTTTGTAGTATATATTATAGGAAATGTAGTTAAAATAAATATTCAAAAAAAATCGATTTTTTTATAACCGGTTTTTAAAATTTCCGGTTATAATATTATCCGAACCGGTTAGACAAGTTATAATATATCTGATTAAAAACCGGATATTATTCGAACCGCTTTAAAAAAACGGTTATACTGTTAAAAAAACCCAATCCGGTTATAGTATTATCTGATTTTTGTACACCTCTCCTTCCATTCCAACATCAACAGTGAAATGTAAATGCCGAATTGCAATTGTGGATGTGGCTGTGGTCCAAAAGCCTAAAAAGAAAAAAAAAAGACAAAAGAAGCACATTTCATTTAATCCGTGTGTAAGAAATGTTCAATATAGTACTAATTTAATTTATAGTCCCGATAAATAATTTATAGCCATTAGATTTTAAGATTCAATGTTCCATATTTAATCTTATATTATAATCAAAACTGATATATTTGTATAAGGAGGGCATTTCCATCTTTTTAACTATTGGTCCCCACTTTATCTCTCCTTTAATTTATTTAAAATTAATTATCTCACAAACCGTTAATCGTTAGACGAAACAAATTATACCGTTGCGATCCTCGTGTTCCCCTCTTTTATTACAGAGGTTACTTGATATACTTCCGACAATTTTTTTCTCATTTTGTTAGATTGGACTTAAATTTTATTAAAGTATAATCACATGTGATTCATAGAGGTGTGATCAATATAAAATTATAATTTGGTGTTTGATAATTCGGCGAAGTTCTATGGTTTAATAACAAAAAATCAATAATTGAAAGTGATTCTCAGTTATTAGTTGTTTCATAACACATATAATTATCTATCTCTTATACATGTACATAATTACAGGCGATTTGATTAAATGTAGCATTTTTATGTCACATATTTGACATAATCACATGTGATTGAATACCAAAAACATAAGATTTAGTATTCAATCACATATGATTGCATATTTAATCACCTTTAATTTTGTATAGAATTACACGAGAGTTTGTACAGATTCACATACTATAGTACTATATAAGCCATTTAACATTCTCTCTCCTCTTAAATTTTAAGTCTTCTTAAAATTCAATTAATATAAAATCTTGACCCTTCATTTAATCTCATTCATTCAATTTTTAACTATTTTATTCTCTCATAATTTACTATAATTTTTTATTCAAAATATATTCACCTACATCAACATAATTTTTAAAATCATATTAACTCTTCTCTTTGTTTCATCAATATAAATCTTTTTTCTTATTTTATTGTCTTTTAGAATTTATTTTTAAAATGAATAAAATAGTTAAATGTAAATAAAAGAAATTTTGAAAAAAAAACGGACATGTTGCTGTAAAAAACTTTTTCGTGACATTGAATCGCGCGAATAACATATCACTACATTCTTGAAGTGACATATTGTAAACCAAAAACTATTTGCCGCCGCAGCATTGCGCGGGATGATGCTAGTATATATATATAGGCAAAAGTTCAAACGAGAACTGTTTTTCGTACGAGGATCGCGAGAACCAATCTTAGCTGTCCAATTCCCCCCTCATTCAATTGTATTGCCCACCCATAAATTTCTTACATGCACCCTGCCACACTCAATCCCCCCACGCTCTTCATCCATGAATTCCATTATCTAAGATGAACGGTCAAGATTAGTTCTCGTACGAAAAACAGTTCTCGTTTCAACCCTCCCCTATATATATATATATATATATATATATATATATATATATATATTTAAAAGCAATGTTTTTCTATTAGAA
Source organism: Dittrichia graveolens (assembly GCA_038502395.1). Classification (NCBI taxonomy): domain Eukaryota; kingdom Viridiplantae; phylum Streptophyta; class Magnoliopsida; order Asterales; family Asteraceae; genus Dittrichia; species Dittrichia graveolens. The sequence continues at coordinate 57,582,700 of JARJIL010000008.1, read as the reverse complement.
AGGTTTTGTTTTGCTACTAAATTCTATCGACAAATTTTAAAATTAAGTGAAAATAAATAAAGAAAATTAATAGATTATACATGTTATAATTTAATGGATTGAATTTAAAAGAATAATATAGAATGATTTAGTAATGTTAAAAGTATAAATTTAATTATTTAAAAAAATAACGGTTCATCATGAAAGTATTACAAGATAAAAGCAATCAGGAAAATAACAATTGTAGTGTTTTTTTAACCTCATATCACCCTGGATACTATTTTACTATTACATCACTTTCCCTTTCAACCACTGCCACACTAAAAATACTTCGTAGTGATTTGTTGTCATCCCGGAACTTTATTTACACCCCCCATTGTTCAAAAGTATGAAATGAATAATAATAATCCAACGGCAACCGCTGTCTGCTTGTTGTTTTCTTATACCAATGCAGACTCCTAGTGTGACGCTGGATGTCACACCTCTCCCATATCATCCCACGTCGGATCACCCTGGCAAGACTACATATACTCTAACCGATCAACCTTGAAAACGTCAAACGAGAAACAAATTTTTTTGACATATTCATAAAAAATAATCATTTTAGGCCTTTTTTTTTCGAGAATAGCCTGGGCTTCCTTGAGCTCGTAGTATTGGGAGTTGGTATTTTGTTTTGGGCTGGACTGAGCCCAGAATTTTATTGGGCACCCAGGTTTTGTTGGACCGGACCCAATCGTACTTTTACCGAGTCGGGTTTTTGCTTTTCGGTGCCAAACCCATTTACGTAAACCCTCTTCCAGGAAAAATGAAAAATGGAGAACAGTCGGTGGTAGGTACAACAAACAAAGCAGAAGGTACTCCTCTATTCAGGTAAATGATTACAACTGGAAAATGGATAATAGAATTTCTCAAGAAAATCTGGTGAAAGCCGAGGATTCCCAAACAAACCTTCATCGATGCCGTCTCGCCTTTGCTTCTTATTCTCAACTTCAACTCGCTGAACGATGCTTTTACATTTATACTTATTTTGATTTCAATTTCTCAAATTTTCGATTCAGAAAAAAATCTCATCATCAAACCCCGTCGATCATCGAAATTTCCAGCTAATTTTAGTTTTCGAAACCCTAAATCTGCAAACGTTTGCTAGGTTGGGTTTTGAAAGAATACAGCTAGGGTTTTTAATTGCGATCGGATTTGAGCAGTGTTGGGATAAATCGGATAGAATTGGATTAATCAGAGGATGAGTTCACAGAAGAAGAGGAATTTCCAGATAGAGGCGTTTAAGCATCGGGTGGTGGTGGATCCCAAGTATGCTGAGAAGACATGGAAGGTATTGGAACATGCGATTCACGAGATTTATAATCATAACGCCAGTGGCCTTAGTTTCGAAGAGCTTTACAGGTTTTGATCTTTCTCCTTTTCCTACCTCATGAATTGGTAATCATTAATTATCAATACAACTCCTCCGTCTGTGCATAATAGCTTGGTGTAGAAAGAGTAATTTGATTTTAGGATTTTTGCTCTGTAAGTACGAGCTACCTAGACTTTTGACGTTGTGAGGACTGCATGGATTTAAGAAGTTATGCTATGTATGCATTTTTCCGTAATTTTATCGCATGTGTAGGGGATCGAAATTTTAGTAAACGAGCGGGGAAGTTTTGTATGATTAATGAAGAAAAGACAAAAGAAAACTATATGAAGGTCCGGAAAAGCTTTTTTTCGGCACCTCTTCAGGAGCGAGGTAAGTTTTATGGAGAGATTCGTATGCGGCCAAGTAACTAATTGATCAACTTCCTACCTCATAATCTCATATAGATGTAACCTGGTCTCAAGGTGCAGAAGAAAACAAGGGACTTAAAAATGTTTTCTTGTATTCTTGATGTTGTACTTATAAGTCTTAACTGCAGTAATCTTTGCCTAGACACTTTCATAGATTGGTCTATCGGTAAAAGGGGTTGGGGTAATGGGGTGTGTGTTGGTTTGAAGGGGAAGAAGAAGTTTTGCATCATTTCACAAACACTTTGCAAGTTACTTGGAAAAAAATTGAGCTCACAGTGTATATAGTTGTAGTGGACTAGCGCTGTAGCTTCTGGCTTTCATTCTTTGTTCATATTTACATATGTCTGTTGTCATGCGGCTTGATCCCCTTTTAAACTTTTAACTATGATGGTGTTGATATATATATTTACCCCCGTTCAGCTTTCTCTTTTATTTTCATTAGCTATAAGTGCACCGCTACCATCAACAAAATGACATCTAATAGTTTGCGAATTTCAACATTTATTTTTTTGCGATATCTTAAAGTTGGCTCAGGTATAAGAATTCACTCTTATACCTGCTCAGCCCAAAGTGTTGTCCATCGATGTACCTATCTTAAGTGTCTAGGTCATTCCTAATTTATTTGAATAAAAAAGAAACAATACAAGCTATCGTAGATTGATTCCAATATGTAGGTTCTTTTCTAGAACATTATATTAATGTGAGTCCGGAAAAAAGGGTTGCACTAAGTAGATATTAACCCTTTTTTTAAGTAAGTAATCTACATATAGGGTTCATTTAAAAAGCCCTGCTGTGGATGATAACATGCTCTATATAAGTAAGGTCTAGAGACTTCTATAATGGAGCTTCTTCTGTGTTAGGGCTTTACATTTTGTATGGAGCTATGGATTTTCTGTAACAGTTGGTACGACTGATGTGAAGTATAGTGGTCCCTTAGCCCTGTGGCAAATTTTTATTTGTTCGAGAATGCAAATAAATTGTGAATACGATCCAAGTAATAAAGGCCCAAGTTCATGTAGACAAAGCATTTGTTTTCAAGTGATTGGAAAGGGATAAGCATCTTTAACTATCTGTTCTGTTTTATTTATTTGATATGTGGTCTGGCTAATGGCTATCGGGTTTGATGTCAGATGCTTGTTATTTTGTATGTGTATTATGTTTCTGATATAGTAGATATCTTTATTGGAGAGTCATAAGTCATGGTAGACTTATTGTATGTGAAGTTATAGACAAATTGGTAATTAATTACCCAAATTTTATCTTAGAGAAGCTTAAGTTTATGCGGTAGACCAACATAGGGATGTAAACGAGCCGAGCCGGGCCAGACACTTATCGAGCCGGGCTCGTTTAGGATTTTTTAAGCTCGAGCTCCGCTTGTTTAGAGCTTTAGATGTTGAGCTCGAGCTCGGCTCTTTTAATATTTATAAAGCTCGGGCTCGGCTCGTTTAAGCTAGGCTTGTTTAGGCTCGGGTATTATTTTGATATTTTTATTAAAATGATATATATAATTATTAAAAATTAAATATATAAAATATAAATTATATTATATATGGAGCTCGTTTAAGCTCGAGAGCCCACTCTTTGGAGCTCGAGCTCGGCTCGTTTATTAAATGAGCTTTAATCTAGGCTCGAGCTCGAGCTCGTTAAGGCTCGGCTCGTCTTGAGCTTTTAACGATCCGAGCTCGAGTAGTTCGGCTCGTTTACATCCCTAGACCAACATCATACCCCTCCTCATTCTCCATCCAGGTGCCGTGAATCAGATAGTAGTGAAGTTCTTATTTAGTATTCACCTTATTTCAAAACCATTAATCACCTATCAAGCCTTTTCTTTCTTCTTTTCTATATGCCACCTGTATGGCCTATCTTTTTCTATTTCTTACCCAAATTCCACATCAGCGCCACATTACTTTTTACTCCCCTTTCTCTTTCTTACCCAGATACCTAGTATAGCCTAACCCAAACTAACTCGGTCTATTCCGCACTTTTTTTATTATATATATATATGTATATGTATATATATATATATAGGGGAGGGTTCATTTGAGAACTGTTTTTATTGCGAGAACCGCGAGAACCAATCTTGGCCGTTCATTTTGGATAATGGAATCCATGGATGAAGAGCGTGGGGGAATTGGGTGTGGCAGGGTGCATGTAAGGAATTCATGGGTGGGCAATCCAATTGAAGGAGGGGGAATTGGACGGCTAAGATTGGTTCTCGCGGTTCTCGCAATAGAAACGGTTCTCAAATGAACTTTTCACTATATATATATATATGTAAGAGAGAGAAAGAGAGGAGAGGGAAGCTAAGATCGGGTGTGGGGAACTGAATTGCAAAGCTGACGGGTCTAATAGGGGGGGGGGGTATGGGTGTTTGTTGTTTACCAAAAGAAGCCGGCCACTAACTCGATGCCCACCCAAAGAGCCATATGCATGGTCTAACACTATAAGTAAAATGTCATGTATTGCTCCTTTCGATGGTCACTTCTATTTGTGGATTTTTTCATTTATTGGGTCATTTATGAAAGGTTATGTTTTTTGTTTATTAATTTAGCTGTCGTGTAACTTTTTGGCATACTAGCTAAAAAATTCTCTATTTATCATGTCTCTTGAGAAAATATCTACTATGAAGTACTTCTTTTATTTTGTTCTTTTTTGTAATGGAGAATAGCACACATTGCGCCACCTTCCTGCTGCCTGCACCATGGTTCATCTTTTAGCTGTCCACCATTTCTGCATCACAATCCATGAAGGCTATGTAAAATGGATAAATGCAGAGGGATCCCTGTCTAGGTTACCCCGGGGGAGGTGAGCATTTGGCTCTGATGTACGCGGTCTAACCGGTATTCCTGTGATCGTTTCCTGTGATAGAGAATGAGAAATCGAAACTGCTAATATAGAAATTAAACAAAGAAGGTAAACCCCAATCACTCCTCAATCGGAAGATTGGTCCAGGGCACAACCCTCTCTCGATAGCCAAAGCTACGAGCCAAGCAACAAGCCTAAAACGTAAACATAATTTTTTGCCTATCTATTAAGACTCGCTATCCTCTATTTATTAACTTTCCTTCCTAACTTATTTTACTATTTTAGTCCTTCTAAAATGCCCACTTGTCTATTTCCTATCATTACTCCCGCCTTCGAAAAAGTCTTGTCCTCAAGACTTGCTTCCAAACGAGTCCAATGATCTGGTGGTTTCCCCGGAGGTAAATCACGAACCCGAATTTCCTCAAACCAACAATAGTCCCCATTAATCACAGCTTGAGGCAAACTCTTGTAGACCCCTTCATAAAGCTGCCCCACAGCTAAACAAATCCCATCAATCATGAAGATATGATATTCAGTTTCATTTTTTTACCCAAACAGTGATAGCTTCGGCATTTGTCCTCAGTTGCCAAGTCGAATTGACTTGTTCATTCATCATTGATGGAGTAGGTGTTTCCAATCCAATTGATTGTATAGGCTTCACCATCACCATTCTATTTGTCCCTTGATAATCAACATTTGAGTGTTCTTCCTCATTCAGCATTGTTGTCAATTCCATCGTTGGATAATCAACATCCAACAAGTCTTTTTTTCCTTTCTGATTATTCATGCATGTTGATGATACAACTGAAATTTCTCCCTCACCATGAGTTTTCTGATGCACACCACCACCATAGTCACCACTACTTCCCCCATCAGAATCGAAAATATGAACAGATCCATCACCCGAGTCGAAGATATTACCAGATTCAACCCTACACGAAATGAAATTAGATTCCTCACTAGAAATGTGTGGCAGACCTTGATCCTTCATCCACGCCATCATGAGTTTGCGAAATTCAGAATCCTCCACTCGATCAGCTTCTAAAATTTTCGGGGCAACTTTGATTTCTTTCACATTTGATTGCAATTGGTGAATCGATTTCTCGTGGAGCTCAATACGTTCTTGGACAGAACGAATTTCCATCGGTGATTAAAGAAAAACAGATCGGAAAAATAGAGATCGTGAGTATCAGCAACAGAATGCCTATCGAGAATTCCCAATCAAATCAATCGGACCGATCCTCAATCAATAGAAAATGAATTGCAATTGGGAAGATTAGCGACTGAATAATAATCGATAGTTTCTCAAGTCGATAGCCAAAATAGAACAGATCGAGTAACAAAATTGGCAGGTCAAAAATGGTAGTTTCCAAATCAACATATTGTTTCCAAATCAATACTTACCAAATCAACAGTTTCCAAAGTGCTAGTTTCCAAATCGGAGATTTCCAAATCCAGCAAGTCGGACCAATGATAGAGAATGAGAAATCGAAACTGCTAATATAGATCGAAATAGGGTTGAACACTGAAATTAAACAAAGAAGGTGAACCCCAATCACTCCTCAATCGGAAGATTGGTCCAGGTAGCCAAAGCTACGAGCCAAGCAACAAGCCTAAAACGTAAACATAATTTTCTGCCTATCTATTAAGACTCGCTATCCTCTATTTATTAACTTTCCTTCCTAACTTATTTTACTATTTTAGTCCTTCTAAAATGCCCACTTGTCTATTTCCTATCACGGTCTAACCGGTATTCCTGTGATCGTTTCCGAGATTATCCCCTGGCCCACCCAAGTACTCCCCTAGTGACTTAGTAAGGTTTTAACCCGTGACCTTTTGTGAGAATCAGGGACGCCAACCAGTAGACAACCTTCGGGTTGGTTATAATTGGTATGAAATTTTTGTAGTTATCCAAACTGAATTTCATAGATGATATGCTGTCTATGTCAATTGTTGTTATTATGCAAATTTTTCCATATTTGTTTTGTTACTTCATTCTATTTGTTCTGGTTTATTTTATAATGTTATATCTGGTGATAATTACCTCGGATGTGAAGGACATACAAGTCAAATATATGTCAATATAGCCCAGTATTTAAATCTGTCATACTTCTAGCCAAATTGAATTTCTTCTCCTCTCTATCTCACTCACTCACTCACTCACTCTCTCTCTCTCTCTCTCTCTCTCTCTCTCGTTTTGTCTGTGATTCTTTGGGTGCCCTGTATTGGGTTTTTGTATTTATCCACCTTATCTTCTATTGTTCTATTACAATTCTGTTGTTGATATTAATGTTCTAAAGCAAAAATAGCTGTGATTGACAGAATATTACATTATTGACATCTAGATAACATGTGATATCTATGTCCAGGAATGCATACAATATGGTCCTGCACAAATTTGGAGAGAAGTTATACTCTGGACTCGTATCAACGATGACACTGCATTTAAGAGAAATAGCAGTCTCAGTTGAAGCGTCTCAGGGACCCTTGTTTTTAGAAGAGTTAAACAGGAAATGGATGGAACATAACAAAGCATTGCAAATGATAAGAGACATATTAATGTACATGGATAGAACTTTTATTCCGAGTACACACAAGACTCCAGTTCATGAGCTTGGCCTTAACCTATGGAGGGATATCGTTATCCACTCTATTAATATCAAAACGAGGCTAAAAGACACACTCCTGGAGATTGTCCAGAGAGAAAGAGGTGGTGAAGTTATTAACAGAGGTTTAATGAGAAACATAGTGAAAATGCTCATGGATCTTGGCCCATCTGTCTACATAGAAGACTTTGAGAAGCCTTTTCTTGATGTGTCAGCCGACTTTTATCGTGGTGAATCACAGCAGTTCATTGAATGCTGTGATTGCGGGGATTATTTGAAAAAAGGCGAGAAACGTCTGAATGAAGAGATTGAACGAGTGTCACACTATTTGGATACAAAAAGCGAGGTGAAGATAACGAATGTGGTGGAAAAAGAGATGATTGAAAGTCAGATGACACGATTAGTTCACATGGAAAATTCAGGTTTGGTTAATATGATTATAGATGACAAGTATGAGGATTTGGGCAGGATTTATAATTTGTTCCGTAGGGTGCCGAATGGGCTAACCTTAATACGGGATGTGATGACTTCTCACATTCGGGAAACAGGTAAACAACTGGTTATTGATCCCGAAAGGCTTAAAGATCCTGTGGACTTTGTACAGCGTCTATTGGATGAAAAAGATAAACACGATAAAATCATTAATCTTGCGTTTAACAACGACAAGACATTCCAGAATGCTTTGAATTCTTCGTTTGAGTTTTTCATTAATTTGAACACTCGGTCCCCGGAATTCATTTCCTTGTTTGTGGACGACAAGCTCCGAAAGGGACTAAAAGGAATGAGTGAGGAAGATGTCGAGATTGTCCTAGATAAAGTGATGATGCTTTTTCGTTATCTACAAGAGAAAGATGTATTTGAAAAGTACTACAAACAGCATTTGGCAAAAAGGCTTCTATCAGCCAAGAGCGTATCTGAAGATGCAGAGAGAAGTTTGATACTGAAGCTAAAGACCGAATGTGGATATCAGTTCACTTCAAAATTGGAAGGTATGTTCACTGACATGAAGACCTCTCAGGACACTATGCAAGGGTTCTATGAAGCCATGGGACCCATGTTAGCTGATGGACCCACACTCTCTGTACACGTTCTCACAACCGGGTCTTGGCCGACTCAATCAGCCACCACTTGTAACCTTCCTCCCGAGATACTTACCGTGTGCGATAAGTTCAAAACATATTACCTTGGGACCCACAATGGACGAAGATTGACATGGCAAACAAACATGGGTTCTGCAGATATCAAAGCAACATTCGCCAGAGGCCAAAAACACGAACTAAATGTTTCGACGTACCAAATGTGTGTTTTAATGCTTTTTAACAACTCAGATCAACTGAGTTACAAAGAAATCGAACAGGCGATTGAGATTCCCACCATGGAACTGAAGAGGTGCTTGCAGTCTTTAGCTTGTGCAAAGGGAAAGAATGTTTTGAGAAAAGAACCAATGAGCAAAGACATCAGTGAAGATGATGAATTTTACTTTAATGACAAGTTTTCTAGCAAATTCTACAAGGTGAAGATTGGTACGGTGGTGGCACAGAAGGAATCAGAGCCCGAAAAGCAAGAAACAAGGCAGAAGGTGGAGGAAGACAGAAAGCCACAGATTGAGGCCGCGATTGTTAGAATTATGAAAGCAAGGCGGGTGCTGGATCATAATAATATTGTGGCCGAAGTTACAAAGCAACTACAGTCGAGATTCTTGCCAAACCCAGTTATTATAAAGAAAAGGATCGAGTCGCTTATCGAGAGGGAGTTCTTAGAAAGGGACAGAGATGATAGAAAGTTGTATCGATACTTGGCTTGAAGAAAAAACACAGCCATGATCTATTACTGTTATGTGATTTCAGTTTCTTTTGGGTGATGGAAATCGGGATTGTTGTTGAAAAGATGCAGTTTTAGTTTGGGTCTGATACTTCATATGAGCTTTTATTTGTTGTCCTTTTGTCCCTCTTTCTTATGTAGCAGTTTATGATTCCAGATGGTCGTGTAGGGACAAGGTATCAGATTCATTACCAGAAAGACAGAAAGAAAGAAAAATGAAGAACGTGTCATTTGATTTCAAAGTTAAAGTGGAAGGAGAAAGGTAGACGATTATGATTTTAGTTTGTGTTTTTTATTCTATGATTTAGGTGTTACACTAAAGTAGGGGAGTCTTTTTAGTAATTATAATATAATACAATGGTTGGTTAAATTTGGTAAACGAGTCAAGTGGTGTTGGGTATACTTATTCAGGTCTTTGCTAGAATCTTAGATCCAAATCAGCACGAGTCAAGGAGCTTGCTCCCCCTGGTATGGTTTAAGGGGCAATGCCCTAGGTGGTAGTCCCACTAGGTAGTAAGTGGACCGGGGTTACGGGGCCCTAGCCCTTTGCGAATCTCGGTGTAGGGGTCAATGGACCTAAAGCTTTGAAGTTTACTTTGTTTGTTTAGGATTTGCTTATGACATCGATCGATCCATATAACTGATTCCAAGGTAATAATTATTAGTTGTACAACACTATAAGTAACTGGCTTTGATCATTATCAGTATTGAAGCAATCGTTTTTGGTGACTATAAATAGATGCTAAATAGATTTTCTAGTTGACACTTGATTGAATTTCGTGATACATAAACAAGAGTCGAATAGAAGGAATCGCATGAAGCTTGAGGGCTAAGCCCAAGCCTAAAGAGTCTAGTCCTTAAAGGACCTAAAACGCCCAGTCCTTTAGGCCCCGTTTGGTTTGTCGGAATTAACCGGAATTGATAGGAATTTAAATTGAGAATTTCATGATAAGCATGTTTGGTTGGAGGATTTAAGGAATTGGAATTTGACCAATTCTTTCAATTCATAAATACAAGGATTTCACAATTCCTTTGCTGAAGGTAAGGAATTTAAATATGGAATTGGAATTGAACCAAACTCATATGACAGACAAACACACTTACGCCGCTTTTTGTCCTCCGCTCAGTTCTCCGACCTTATTTTATTTCTCCGATGGCGTCATTTTTTCTCCGGCAATGACCACGGTTCCACACCCTCTCTAATGACTAAGGACGTCTGTTCTAGGGATCTATCATTCCTCATTGTCTGCTCCGATTGCTTCTAGTTCCACTCCCTCCATCGATTTACTTTCTGGTGACCAACACCCTTAGATTCCTCAATGTCTGTTCTAGTCGCTTCTGCTTTCACTCCCTCTATCAACTACTCAACTTTTGTTCTGGTGACCAAACACAATGGGTTCTTGGGTTGTGATTTCTGATTAAAGTTCCGTGACCTTCAACCGGAAATTAGGGTTCCTGACCTTCGTCTGTTCCGGTGATTGGCTACCAGGTTTGATTTCTTGAGTTATGATTTCCCGTTGTTATACATCGATGAACGAAAACAAATTGCTTGGTTGTGTTTTTGGTTTTTGGTTTCTGATTTCTGATTTTGCTTTGTTGTTATATCATCAATGTATATTCCACTTCATTAATAAAATTTGGTGGTTGGTTTCTACTTTTATTTCATGTTTTTGGGTTGATTTCTACTTTCATTTCATACTTTGGTTTGCACCGATGATATGATAATGCACCGATGATGTATGTCCAATTCCATCGGGGATGATGCGTATGGAAGAGTTCCATTAGTGATGACAATTGTTTATACAATATATTCCAATTCCTTTGTTTAAACAAATCAAACACGACAAGGCATTTGACATATTCCAATTCCATTTTTAGATTCCAATTCACTCAAATTCTAATTCCTAGTCAAATTTCAATTCCTTTCAAAACAATATGTGAACCAAACGGGGCCTTAGGCTTTAGCATAGTAACTAACTTGGATAAAATTAGGGGGTACTTGGTTGTAAGAAAGGAATGTAATGGGTTTTTCTTGTATTATCTTTATCATTGATATTTCCTGATTCACAGAGGTAATCATTATGTATATATGGTGTATTGGTGTGAGTGAGTGTGGGTCGATGGTGGTGGTGGTAGTTGCTTAGTTGGTGGCAATGGCGATGATGGTGGTTAGTGGCGATTGTTGGTGGTGATAGCAGATGTGGCGGTGGTTGGTGATGGTGGATGCACAAGTCATGATATATAAACCAAGGCAGTATTTGTTTTGGTAAGATAAATTCACTTACATTTTCTTTACCTAAATCTAATTTAAGAAAAAAAAAGACTAGTTGTTTTTTTAAATCACAAATCATGATGAATCAAATTACAATGTGTTCATCATCATCTTGCTTCTCTATTCATTTACACACATCAAATATCTAATTTGGCAATGAAACAAATATTGTAACATAACAATTCTATACCATGCCAATAACTAGATCACCATATCAATAACATTTGAAATAGAGTATTCTTACAAAAATGGTGAAACTAACAAATGTCACCTCATAATATTTACAAATAAGAACACATTCAAACTCCGTGAAACAATATAGATAACAATAAGTTTCTTAAGCGTGCAAAAACCATATTCATTTCCATCCCACGAAATATAAAGGGGTAGAGTATTCTTTGCACATTGAAGTATGCTATTGCAGAAGCTAATGAAAATCGCCTACCATACGAGCATTGTAGCTTGTTCTTTCCAATCTAGGGTAGAAATGAAGAAGAAAGTGGCAAGGGGTTGCCGACAAAGGGAGGTATGTAGGGTGATATGTTGATGATCATTGTAACGCCCCAAATTATAAAATTTGAAATATTAAGATCAAACACCTATAAGTGTTTGCATCTTAAAGTTTGACATAAAAGCGGAAGCAATACTGATTTCAAATCCTGATGTATCAATAGATACGCACAAAAATACTGACATAAGTTTGATACCAAAAGTTTGATATTTACAAACCAGGCGTTAATTTCAAAGAGTTTATCAAATGCTAGTCAAACCGAAGCTTTGCCCTTGACTTTGGTAAAAACCTGCAAAACATTTTAAAAATAGTATCTGATAAGCTACGAGAGCTTAGTGAGTAAACCGGACTAAACATCATATAAACACACGTATAAGATCATATGAAGATAATACACGTATGTCTGGCAAACAATGCTAGCCTCTGGTTCTAGACCCAGGGCAGCAACATAGGTCACAGTACTGTACCATAATTGAGCCTTACTAGACTTAGCAGTATGCATCCCACCTCTGAGACTTACTGCACGAAGCAGCAAGCTTATACACACATATGAATAACATGACATGTCAATAATCTGATATAATAGCATACATGTTGCACATATGAAGTGAAGTCTAGAAGACTCACCTTCTGATATTTATAATCTGAATATATCCACAACGATAATGATCAATGTATAGGTCCACAACTTGTTTCTATAACATAATATCAATAATATATGTATTAACATCTGTTGACTAATCAAACCGAACTGAACGAGGCTAGGGCACGGCCGTACCTGTCAAAGGTACGCCCGTGCCTGCAACTAAGGCACGGCTGGGCTTGACCCATGCATGGGCGTACCTATCCTGCAGTCACGCCCGTGCCTATCTAAGGTACGCCCGTGACTATGCTCAAAAGCACGGGGGTACCTGAAGAACTAGGGTTTGCCATGGGGCGAAAGGCACGCCCGTACCCTCCTTGGGTACGCCCGTGCCCTCCCCTGGTCTGCACAGTTCTGACCGACAGAAGCTGTAAATCCGGCCAAAACTCAAATAATACAATACCAATCGATCTAAAAACGTGTATAGGGTGTTTTCCTACACCCATAACACCTAAACAACATAACAAACAACAAATTAACATACTTTGATCCTTGTGATCAATCCTTGACTCATATGAACATGAAGAACATAAAAACTAATTAAACTACACATACCTCTACTAAGTTGGGTTGCTATGGTGCTAATTAGCTGTTGTTCTTGCTGTGTTTCAAGCTCAAAAATCGCTAGAAAGAGAGTGTAGCTGCTGTGTTTGTTCTTGAAGCATGTATGTAAGTGTGTTGGTTACTACAAAGGCAACCAAGTATATATATAAGTATTGCTATATTACACAAATGGTCCCTGGACTTAATTTAACATATAATCTGACATTTTAAGTCCCTTTAGTTTTAAAAACACATCTAATCTCATATATCCATTTGTAACTCATTTACCACTTTGTACATTTCTCACATTGACTTAATAATAAAATTCTGGGTGTTACAACTCTTCCCCACTTGAAATGATTTCGTCCCCGAAATCAACTGCCGAAGAGTTCTAAATAGTATCATCATTTTCTGATCAGACCCTCATACATACTCTGACCCCTTTCCACACTTTTACCCGTCATTGACCCATCTACTCTGTTTATTATAGATTTAACTGCTAAACATCTTATGAGATATAACACACGAAAGGTGTTCTGAATTTATAACAACTCTTCTGATAACTTTGATCTATAAACTGCCCTTCCCCTCATATACAATAATTTCTGAATTACTGATCACGTTTTCCCACAATGCTACTGCCAATGATACATAATCCCCCATTAAGACTGATGTGGCCATTTTTGTTTATCTGTATAACCCTTTTTCTATTCTGGGCGTCAAACAATCTATTACATACTTTCCGAATCTGTTTTGTCTTTCGCTGCATCATTTCTGTATTACTCCACGCTTTCTGACCCACTTCACTGAATACACTGGAGTTTGGCAGTAATATCATACAATTTCATACGTTGGCATCCCGGTGCTGAACTTGAATTTATTGTAATACGAAACTCTGTCAAGCAAATATGTACCCCAGTTTTCTTCTGAATTAATAATACAATCATAAAACATGCTTTCCATCATCTGTATATTTCTTTCATTCTGACTGTACTGAGATGAAGCTTAATTCTTAACTTTATATGAAATCTATTCTGAATTCTAGAAGTGGATCTGGTATCATTGTCTGAATCCATAAACACTGATATGCTATGACATAACACAATCTGTTTCACATACATATCTGTTAACTGTTCTGATTAATAAGTTTCTCTAGTGGAAACAAGTTACACACCTTTGATGATATTTATCCACTTGTCTAACCATATCTAGTTTCACCTCCAATTATCAACAATCTATCCTTTAGTTATTCATACCATTATTAACTTCTGGCTACACCACCATTATAAATTTATGAACTTCTTATGGATGTGTCTTATACACGTTCCCGTAACCTGTTACTCATATACGATCGTATCCAATTAATATGTCATGACTGTTTTTAAACGGATTAACTACATGTCCCCTTTTATCCAGTCTTTACGATACTTTTCACCTTTGATCACTTTTCACTGAACTGTTCTTATCATCTCTGAGTAAGAGTAACGTAACTGTCACTTAGATAATTAATTCACACAAGTATTATTTCTGATTTCCTGTTTAAGCTGTCGGTTATAACATTAGCCTTACCCTGAATAGCATAATATTCTACTCACAATCCTTCACCGATTCTGACCAGTGTTTCTGTCGCCTTTAAAGGTCTTTCTCATTCAACAATTATTTCTAACTTTTATAATTTCGTGTAAACAACACTTCACATATAAACACATAATCCCATCATATCATACTGAATGCTACCGTAGCACACTAGCAGTAGTCTTACACCACCTATGAATATTATTGCGGCGCACCAACAATAGTCTTACATTCCCATATCCACTCATTATCGAGGTATAATCCTCACATATCATATAAATACATGCCACATATACTACTATCAGGTGCGAGTCTGTATATTCATTCTCATACGATTAAACTGTCTAGAAGTGCAAATAGCAACTCTGTCCCTCTGCATCCACCCAAACCACTGTACCAGTCATCACACAATGCTATCATCTCTTCAATCAATTCAGGTAGTGCAAACGGTTGATTTACATAATTTATGCAATTAATCCCATCCAACTGTTAATTACTGTCGGGTTCTTTGGCGGCTCCCAATTCATCACCTTCTCTATTTCTCAGAATTCATCTTGATCCCATTTCTGCTAATAAATTATCTAAAGAATTTCATTTATCATATCTTGAAACTCACATAACAACTTAACATATAACAATTCTCTACTCTGTGTCACTAAAACTTTTCAAATATGATTCTCATGATCTGCTAAACCCCTGGAATAAATATGAATATCATTTATGAACACAATTACTGACTTACTTAACATTGGCCTATACACCCTATTCATTTGCTACATAATCACTGTTGGTGCGTTAGCAAGGCCAAAAGTATTATAACCACTCCAAAATATCTAAACATTTCTGAACACAGTTTAAGAAATACCATCCCTTCTGATCTTAGGCTGAAGAATATCCGATCTTGAGTCAGCTTTGACAACCACTTTACCCCATAATAACTGATCAAGTAATTCACATATTCTGAACACTGGACATATATTCATGATCACGTTATTGAACTCATAATAATTAATACACATAACATGAATACACCTCATAAAAATCTATTGGGTCTTATAAACCCCCACATGTAATAATTCTTGAAATCATTTCAATAATTCTTGTATCTCTGAAGGAGCAAGTTTGTACGTAGTTCTCGTAATCAGTGAAGCTTTCAACACTACACAAATTCTAAACATACTCTGTCTGTCTGGCAGTAACCTTGGCAATCTTTTGAATTACATGACAAGATACTCACATATTACTTTCATATCTTTCTAACTCATCTGTTCTTCTATAAGTTAATATTTATAACATAGGTTGGGAAAAATAATGTATCCATACTGAAGACACTCCCCAACTTTTGAAACTGAACACCCATACCACCTTCCTGTTTTGACTTAGCACGTATAATTAGTTCTTCCCCACTAGGGATATGAACTCGTATCACTTATGTTCACCTAATATCATAACCTGGTTATAATTTAACAAGTCCATTCCAACTAATATTTGGAACTCACTTATATTCATAGGTACAAAATATTTCTCACTCGTACTTCAACCAATAACACAAAATCTTCTTTGATTCTGCCTCCTTCAACAATTTATTATCTAAGAAAAGTACATACCGGTTCTACATAACTTACATACATAATAAAAGAAACCTTACATCGTTTCCACTTATTTATTTAATATCTCTACCGACAAATTCCGGCTAGTTAGGACATTCTGAGGACTCATGCCCGTACTTAGCACAGTCATAACAAAACTTTCCCAGGGACAAACAATCCTTATAATTATGTCCTACTTCTCCACATGTATAACAACCTTTAATTTTATACTTACACTGGCCCGTATGGTTTTTACCACAAGTCTTGCATCCTGTTCTTCTATAGGATCCCTCGGCTTTTATCTCCATTTTATCTTCTTTTATCTCATTAATCATTTCATCCTTCAATATATGAAATTCTTCTCGGACTACACTTTGTATCTCATTCTTCATTTCAGTCATAATGGACGGCATAACTGTCTTAATATATTTTTCAAACTCATCCGAGATGACACCCCTAAGGTGTTTGGTAGGTATGGCTCCACGCCTTTCCCCATAAAGGGAAATATAGTCTTCAACCTCTCCTATGGTAACCATGTCAGGGTTTCCTTCATTTCTTACTTCATTTTCTGTTCTAGAATTCGCATTAGGATCCATTACACTGTAGCAAAACAATTCTTGGTTAGTCATAATATCAATCGCATCTCGCACCATTATACTTGCCTTTACTTCGCAAACACTCTACTCATTTACCGTCTTTAAATAATATCGTAGATCATACCAATACATACCTCTTTCCACTTTGTTTTAACTTACTTTTCTTAGTTTTCATAATAACTTTATGTACATGAAATCTGTAAATTTGCTTTATTATCACTCCTTTTACTATTAATCTTGATACTGACTCTTATCTGATCATTTCTTTGTTCTTTATCTATTCTACAACTCATACAACAATATATAGCATAAACTCTGCCTCACCACTTTACTAAGTTTTATGCACTGAATTCTTCAGATGTAAGTTCTGATATTTAACAATTTATATCTGGGGCTCAAACACCCTATCATGCTATATTCTTATAAGGATACATTCACTTGTAACACTGATATTTATCCCCTCGTGTCTGTGACTAAAATCACACTTAGGGTTATACACTACTCTTGAACCTCTTGTATATATCATTCTGGTAGTATAGATAAAGCATTAAAGCAAAAGGTGGCTTTATCACACTATCCTATATATAACAAACAGTTACTTGTATATCCACATATCAGTACACCTAGCATCTGATCCAAAGTATTTCTATACATACTAAGACATTCTACATATATTCTCAGGTGTACTACCTTTACAAGTACCCCTCACCCGATTCACAAGATTCCTCATGATTCCATTAAGCTCCAACATGTATCATGTGTTTATAATAATATGGGCCCTTATATTACTCTAAACACGTTACACATATTTGATCTTAACTTTATCACAAAAATTCCCGATTCACAGGCATAGGCCAAAGTTTATACATCATATTCTCATATATTCATATAACACTAAATTCATCTTGAATGCACATATAAAAACAACCCTTAACAGTTGTATACACATATAACATATCTGTCTTAAGCATATCCTGTACTCGCATACAATGCTCACATAATACATATTCAGTATAACTGTTAGTATACTCACCAAGCTGCAAGCCTCCAGTTTGACAATTTTCAAAATCCGCAGAACCATGGTTTAAGTCCAGAATGTGTCTTGTACATATCCAGATCCCTCAAACCGTGGCTCTGATACCAAGTTGTAACGCCCCAAATTATAAAATTTGAAATATTAAGATCAAACACCTATAAGTGTTCGCATCTTAAAGTTTAACATAAAAGCGGAAGCAATACTGATTTCAAATCCTGATGTATCAATAGATACGCACAAAAATACTGACATAAGTTTGGTACCAAAAGTTTGATATTTACAAACCAGACGTTAATTTCAAAGAGTTTATCAAATGCTAGTCAAACCGAAGCTTTGCCCTTGACTTTGGTAAAAACCTGCAAAACATTTTAAAAATAGTATCTGATAAGCTACGAGAGCTTAGTGAGTAAACCAGACTAAACATCATATAAACACACGTATAAGATCATATGAAGATAATACACGTATGTCTGGCAAACAATGTTAGCCTCTGATTCTAGACCCAGGACAGCAACATAGGTCACAGTACTGTACCATGATTGAGCCTTACTGGACTTAGCAGTAAGCACCCCACCTCTGAGACTTACTGCATGAAGCAGCAAGCTTATACACACATATGAATAACATGACATGTCAATAATCTGATATAATAGCATACATGCTGCACATATGAAGTGAAGTCTAGAAGACTCACCTTCTGATATTTATAATCTGAATATATCCACAACGATAATGATCAATGTATAGGTCCACAACTTGTTTCTACAACATAATATCAATAATATGTGTATTAACATCTGTTGACTAATCAAACTGAACTGAACGAGGATAGGGCACGGCCGTACCTGTCAAAGGCACGCCCGTGCCTGCAACTAAGGCACGGCTGGGCTTAACCCAGGCATGGGCGTACCTATCCTGCAGTCACGCCCGTGACTATGCTCAAAAGCACGGGGGTACCTGAAGAACTAGGGTTTGCCACGGGGCGAAAGGCACGCCCGTACCCTCCTTGGGTACGCCCGTGCCCTCCCCTGGTCTGCACAGTTCTGACCGACAGAGGCTGTAAATCCAGCCAAAACTCACATAATACAATACAAATATATCTAAAAACGTGTATAGGGTGTTTTCCTACACCCATAACACCTAAACAACATAACAAACAACAAATTAACATACTTTGATCCTTGTGATCAATTCTTGACTCATATGAACATGAAGAACATAAAAACTAATTAAACTACACATACCTCTACGAAGTTGGGTTGCTATGGTGCTAATTAGCTGTTGTTCTTGCTGTGTTTCAAGCTCAAAAATCACCAGAAAGAGAGTGTAGCTGCTGTGTTTGTTCTTGAAGCATGTATGTAAGTGTGTTGGTTACTACAAAGGCAACCAAGTATATCTATAAGTATTGCTATATTACACAAATGGTTCCTGGACTTAATTTAACATATAATTTGACATTTTAAGTCCCTCTAGTTTTAAAAACACATCTAATCTCATATATCCATTTGTAACTCATTTACCACTTTGTACATTTCTCGTATTGACTTAATAATAAAATTCTGGGTGTTACAAAAATGGAAAACAAGAAAAGCAACACAGGTTACACAGTATCAATGAACATAAGGGAGCTCACGGTAGATGGTCATGCAGGTTATGGCTTCCTAATCGCACCGTGAAGATCCTAAACATGGCTCACGCCGCTTTACCCTTCGTCCTCTCTAAGAGTATTGAGAACCTCACACTACACCACTTTCACCATATTATCACGTCAACTTTTCACTCTCATCACTCAACACTGTAGGCCATAGGGATCTCTCTCTATTATTCCCTACTACATCAAATTATGAGACATATCTAATATCTAATCAACCAATCTCAAAATAAATAAAAAAGAAATAAAAAAATGCAACCGCTCTAAGTAAAAGAAAAGCCATGGATCTTTTGGGCGTTGAGAGTGGGCCTCCAGACTTCCTTAGGCCACCTGGGCATACACCGGGCCTCTAAGGTTGTTTATAAGATAAAATATTTCAGCCCAAATTGGCCTGGCCGAATCAGGCTTTTCTTACATACGTCCAGAAAAGGAAGGAAAAGGAGGACAATTGGTCCCATGTACAACAAACTAAGCAGAAGGTACTCTTCCTCTATTGTGGTTAATTGTTAATTTCTTAAGAAACTATGGCGAAGTGTGAACCCGGAGGATTTCCATTTTCCAAACAAACTTCCTTCGATACCTTCTCGTCTTCGCTTCTCAACTTTAACTTGCTCCATGGTCATGCTTCTACATTTCTACTTATTTTAATCCAATTCTTCAAGATTCGATTTGCTGATTGATTTCATTCTCTAATCCCCTCGATCATCCAGATTTCAATCTAATTTGGTCTGAAACCCTAAAATACGTACGTTTGTAAAAGTGGATATTGAAAGGTACAGCTACGGTCTTGAATTTCTGATCGGATTTGAGTAGTCTGAGGATAAATCGGATTGAATTGGGATAATACGAAGATGAGTTCACAGAAGAAAAGAAATTTCCAGATAGAGGCGTTTAAACATCGGGTGGTGGTGGATCCCAAGTATGCTGAGAAGACATGGAAGGTATTGGAACATGCGATTCACGAGATTTATAATCATAACGCCAGTGGCCTTAGTTTCGAAGAGCTTTACAGGTTTTTTGATTTTCTCCTTTTCCTTACCTCATAACATGGTTATAATTTTTGAAGTTATTGCTTCAATTCGTCCTTTGGTGCTTAATAGCTTCATGGAGGTAGAATAATCTATTTTTAAGGTTTTATTATCTATATACTAGCTATCTACATGATGCTAATAATCTGATTTTAGGGTTTTAGTTATCTATTTACGAGCTATCTAGATTATGCTATGTATAATTTATTCTAAAATTTAATTGCTTGTGTTGGAGTGGATCCAAATTTTAACGTGAGTGGAAAGTATGACAAACGAAGAAAACATAAAGGAAAATATTTTAAGGACCGGAAGAGCCTTTTTGTTCACACGTCTCCGTGTGTGAGGTGATAGTTATGGGGAGATTCGTATTGGACAACTTACCTAACTGATATGGAATAGCTTTCTCGCTCTTTGAGATGTATCCCGTTCTTGAGTTTCAGAAAGTAAGAGACTTAAACATGCCTTCTTTTACTTGTGATGTTGTCTTTAACTTCTACTTATGAGTCTTAACATAATCGTTTGGAAATGCACTATACTATATTTAATCTTTCAGATGGAGTGGTTGGTTTTTAATTGGTGGAAAGGAAAGGGGAGGTTTTGCATCTTTCTATCAGATGAAGAGTTTGCAACTGATTTTTGACAAATTCTTAGTTGGGTTTGGCACCGTGTGTATAGCTGTCTTGCTGTGGATTATGTCTCTAGTTTCTTTGTTCATGTTTCCGTATCTTCTGCTGCTTGATCTTCTTCAACACTCTTTTAACTTTGTTGGCCATTCAGTTGATATATTATTATTTCTTTTCAGCCTTCTCATGTATTTTTCTTAGCTATAGTTAACACCACTCGCATCATACAAAATAACAGTTCTGTTACATATATGTCTCAATGTTGGTTCAGATATAAGGATGCACACTTATGCCTGTTGAACGCAAAGTTTGTCAAGTCAATTTACTTCTCTTAAGTATATAGGTCATCGAAGTTTATTTTGAATCAAAAGACTAACATGAGTATTGTAGAGTGATCACAAACTCTAGGTTCTTGTGATCTTGTCTAGCATTTTATATTAGTTTGAGCCTGAAAACAAAGCTGCACTAATTCTTATAGTAAGTAGTCTGAAATCTGTATATAGGGTTTATCTAAAAACTACTGCTGTGGACGATGGTATGCAGTATATAAGGTCTAGAGTCTTCCATACCTGATACTATCATCTTCCGTGTTAGGGCTTCACATATTCTGGATTGCTATGGATTTTCTGTAACATGAAGAATGACTGGTAAAATTTAGTGGTCCCTTAGCCCTGCCATTTGGACAACGCTTTTGTATTTAAGTGGTTGAAAAGACAATAAGTATCTTTAAATTTCTCTTCTGTTTTTATTTATCTAGTTATCTGCTATCCATGTATGTATAGATGATTTACTAATTCTACTAGTGTTGGTGGGTGATTATAGAAGATATATGGGCTGACTATCAACTGAGGTAGCTTGTTCTTTTGCATAAGGGATGTTGTGTTTCTGAAATAGTATCATACTATCATATTTATTTTGAAGGATCATGAGTCTACATGGTAGACTTATCATATTTGAAGATTATGAATGGATTAGCTCTATTAAATATTTAAATTTCAAAATTTCATCTTGGAGAAGCCTGAATTTTATGTGGTATTGTGGCAGACCAACTTCGTACTGTTCCTTATTCTCCATCCGGGTGCCGTCTATGTGGTTATCTCGGTCAAAAATCAAATATCGGTCAAGGACCGAGATTTGAATAGCGGTTACTGCTGTGAGATATCGGTGGGATATCAGATTTTTTATATTATGTCGAATATATATATATAGGGGAAGGTTCATTTGAGAACCGTTTTTATTGCGAGAACCGCGAGAACCAATCTTAGCCGTTGATTTTGGATAATGGAATTCATGGATGAAGAGCGTGGGGGGATTGGGTGTGGCATGGTGCATGTAAGGAATTCATGGGTGGACAATCCAATAGAAGGAGGGGGAATTGGACGGCTAAGATTGGTTCTCGCGGTTCTCGCAATAAAAACGGTTCTCAAATGAACCTTTCACTATATATATATATATATATATATATACACACACTGTATATATATATATATAAATAATCAAAATCATAAAAAATTAAATAAAAGGCATAGAACTCTAAGTCAAAATCGTACAGAAAGAAAGAAGGGGTCTGTCATATAGAAAAAAGAAAGAAGAAGGCTTCTGTTTGTCGTTTGTACAAGAACGAAGAGAAAGGTGTGTTAATTATGTTTTAGGTTGAGAAATGGGCTGTTAAAGTGGACAGAAGAAAATCTCGGCCAATCTCGGCGAGATTATCGGTTCTGATATTTACAACCGAGATTTCCCTATGTCGGAGAACCGAGATCCGAGATTAACTGCACAGCGTGCCGTGAATCATATGGCTGCGGGATTTTTATTTAGTCTATACCTTATTTCAAAACTGTTATATCACCTATATGATTTCTGTGGGTTAAAAGCTTAATATTTGTATGTATAACCTTGTGGTTTTGTTCATCATCAATGGAAGCATCTAGACATGTATCTAATAGATTTTATTATCCTTTCTTATTTCTTATCAACCATGGGCCAGTTGGTACTTGGTAGTTTCAATAATTATTCAAAATTTGCATTGCCGATGTGGTATTGTTTTAGTCTTTTGATGATGTTAAAATTTAAGCCATTGAGGGATTTAGTTTTATTATATATTGAGCCTGTTAAATCTGTTGGTTGGACATATACTTAGAGTTTAAGTATAAGTAACAGAATAACGAAGTCTTTTTAATCTGTGTATTCAACATCTATGACTTATAAACGTTTAGGTCTCCTTATCAAGCAGTGTCAACAAGTCGTACTATTCAAACATTTATTCTGGCAATTTCTCTCCACCTTTCTTCACTTTGATTCACAGCAAGTGAGCTATAGTGACTATGAATTTATTAACTAATAGGACTTTTCGTTTCTTATTTCCGTTGAAAACTTGATTAGTGAACCATGATGTTTCACACTTTTGCTCCTTGTGTGATGGCCACTCATTGTTGCCTTTTTGTTTTTTTTTTTGGTGATAAATGATGAGTGACCAAAAGTATAGGTTTACTTTATATGAGCATAAGTTTACCAAAAGTAAACTTCATATTGATGATAGAGTGTCTATGGCAATTGTAGTTATAACTTACATATGTATTTTGTTAAACTTATTTTATACTAATTGTTCCAGTTTCATTTACAAAGTTAATCCAAGTTAGTTACCCCAATATCTGAATGACCTAAATTCAAATATTTGTCATAAGCAGACTAGCGGAGTAGTTCAATTTTATCTTCCTTCGTGCCTTTTATCCTGCGACTCTTGGTGTGTCCTATATCGGGTTATTGTATTTATCAAACTTATTATTAATGACATCTACATAACATGTGGAATGTATGTCCAGGAACGCATACAATATGGTCCTGCACAAATTTGGAGAGAAGTTATACTCTGGACTCGTATCAACGATGACCCTACATTTAAGAGAAATAGCAGCCTCAGTTGAAGCATCCCAGGGACCCTTGTTTCTAGAAGAGTTAAACAGGAAATGGATGGAACACAACAAAGCATTGCAAATGATAAGAGACATATTAATGTACATGGATAGAACTTTTATTCCGAGTACACACAAAACTCCAGTTCATGAGCTTGGCCTTAACCTATGGAGGGATATCGTTATCCACTCTATTAATATCAAAACGAGGCTAAAAGACACACTCCTGGAGATTGTCCAGAGAGAAAGAGGTGGTGAAGTTATTAACAGAGGTTTAATGAGAAACATAGTGAAAATGCTCATGGATCTTGGCCCATCTGTCTACATAGAAGACTTTGAGAAGCCTTTTCTTGATGTGTCAGCCGACTTTTATCGTGGTGAATCACAGCAGTTCATTGAATGCTGTGATTGCGGGGATTATTTGAAAAAAGCCGAGAAACGTCTGAATGAAGAGATTGAACGAGTGTCGCACTATTTGGATACAAAAAGCGAGGTGAAGATAACGAATGTGGTGGAAAAAGAGATGATTGAAAGTCAGATGACACGATTAGTTCACATGGAAAACTCAGGTTTGGTTAATATGATTATAGATGACAAGTATGAGGATTTGGGCAGGATTTATAATTTGTTCCGTAGGGTGCCGAATGGGCTAACCTTAATACGGGATGTGATGACTTCTCACATTCGGGAAACAGGTAAACAACTGGTTATTGATCCCGAAAGGCTTAAAGATCCTGTGGACTTTGTACAGCGTCTATTGGATGAAAAAGATAAACACGATAAAATCATTAATCTTGCGTTTAACAACGACAAGACGTTCCAGAATGCTTTGAATTCTTCATTTGCGTTTTTCATTAATTTGAACACTCGGTCCCCGGAATTCATCTCATTGTTTGTGGATGACAAGCTCCGTAAGGGACTAAAAGGCGTGAGTGAAGAAGATGTCGAGATTGTCCTAGATAAAGTGATGATGCTTTTTCGTTATCTACAAGAGAAAGATGTATTTGAAAAGTACTACAAACAGCATTTGGCAAAAAGGCTTCTATCAGCCAAAAGCGTATCTGAAGATGCAGAGAGAAGTTTGATACTGAAGCTAAAGACCGAATGTGGATATCAGTTCACTTCAAAATTGGAAGGTATGTTCACTGACATGAAGACCTCGCAGGACACTATGCAAGGGTTCTATGAAGCCATGGGACCCATGTTAGCTGATGGACCCACACTCTCTGTACACGTTCTCACAACCGGGTCTTGGCCTACTCAATCAGCCACCACTTGTAACCTTCCTCCCGAGATCCTTACCGTGTGCGATAAGTTCAAAACATATTACCTTGGGACCCACAATGGACGAAGATTAACATGGCAAACAAACATGGGTTCTGCAGATATCAAAGCGATATTCGCCAGAGGCCAAAAACACGAACTAAATGTTTCGACGTATCAAATGTGCGTTTTAATGCTTTTCAACAACGCAGATCAACTGGGTTACAAAGAAATCGAACAGGCGGTTGAGATTCCCACCATGGAACTGAAGAGGTGTTTGCAGTCTTTAGCTTGTGCAAAGGGAAAGAATGTTTTGAGGAAAGAACCAATGAGCAAAGACATCAGTGAAGATGATGAATTTTACTTTAATGACAAGTTTTCTAGCAAATTCTACAAGGTGAAGATTGGTACTGTCGTGGCACAGAAGGAATCAGAGCCCGAAAAGCAAGAAACAAGGCAGAGGGTGGAAGAAGACAGAAAGCCACAGATTGAGGCAGCCATTGTCAGAATTATGAAAGCAAGGCGGGTGCTGGATCATAATAATATTGTTGCGGAAGTTACAAAGCAACTACAGTCGAGATTCTTGCCAAACCCTGTTATTATAAAGAAACGAATTGAGTCACTTATTGAGAGGGAGTTCTTAGAAAGGGATCGGGATGATAGAAAGCTGTATCGATACTTGGCTTGAAAAAAAACACAGCCGTGATCGATTACTGTTATGTGATTTCAGTTTGTTATGGGTGGTGGAAATTGGGATTATTGTTGAAATGATGCAGTTTTAGTTTGGGTCTGATACTTTATATGAGCTTTAATTTGTTTGGTTCTTTGTTCCATCTTTCTTATGTTGCAGCTTATGATTCCAGATGTTGGTCGTACAGGGAGGTGTTATCTTCCAATTCATTATCCAAAAGAAAGATAAACACGGAACGTGTGTGATTTCGTTTGAACGTGTTTTATGTCAATGGAAGTCGGAAACAAAACGAATATGAAAACTATATAGAATAAGGATTAATTTCATATATACATTTATTACACGTCAAAATATCTTATTTTCTCAGCTTAACTTATATAAATATCATATATACCATTCTTAAGCTTTCATAATATCTTATTTGCCCAAATCATCATTTTTATCCATTTTCAATCATTTTAAATGATCTGTAATTATAAAATATAATCAAATAACTATTATACTGATATAAATCAAACTAGCAAAGAAAACGACAATGACAAAAGGCACCGATAGTCGGATGATTGATTGATAAACCCTGTAATTCGAGAATTAGGAGGTCTTCCAAAACGAAAGAACAATTATCTGCCTACTAGACAATGGGGTGGCCAGCCCCTATTTAAAGCCAAAACCCTAATCAAGTAATTATAGAAATAAACCATAATAAGGAAATAACTATAATTATTATTAATAATGACATCTAGCCCCCTGTAGCTCCTATTATGCTCCTTGTGCCCGTTTCTTGCAATGGTAAACTCGTCCCGAGTGGTGATTCATATCATTACCCCGCCCTAAAAAACCTACCTTGTCCTCAAGGTGGAGGGCTTATAACTACTCAACATGTGGGTGACGGTCTTCCAAATCAGTGTCTTCATCGTCAATCAGCAAACCATGGGGTGTCTTTGGTGTAAACTTCCCGTCACAACGGTAACAAAGCCCCTTGGCTTTTTTATCGATGAGTTCTGCCGTGGTCATCCGTTTGAACGGTTGCTGGAGTTCGCTCGTATTGGCTGGCAACACCGTCGAGTTCGGTAGCTTCTGCGTGTACAGTCCTCCTTCCGCTGTTTGAGTCGGTGGAATCTTCCCCCCTTCTTTCCCACTCTCAGATTGGTTCTCATCCACCATGATTGCCAATTTCACTGCTTGACTTAGTCCTTTGGGTTGTAACAATCTGACTAACGTGCGAAGTTCTTGTTTTAAGCCGTTGATAAACGTACCTTCCATGACCCTTTCTGGAATATCATCCAACTGGGCAGCTAGCGTTTCAAACCAGGCAACGTATTCCCTATCCGTGCCTACCTGTTTGACTGCCAGAAACTGTTCGTATAGGTCCCCCTCATGCAAGGGTTGAAACCTATCCAATATTTTCCCTTTCAGCATTTCCCAATGCCTAAATGGGTCTCGTTTATTGCTCCATCTGTACCAAGCTAATGCTTGGCCCTCCATACAAAGCACCGCGACTCTCAATTTTTCCCCCGTGGTCACAAAACCTTGAATATCAAAGAATTGTTCTATCTTGTATACCCATCCATATGCTTCTTCCCCATGAAATAGTGGCATTTTAAGTTTCCTCAAATGAAAATCCGTACCCTGCACCCATCCCCGATTAATACCCAGACCATCAGGAGGCATAATCATTCCCGGATTCACAAATCCCCCACCACTCGTGTTTCCCATAGACATCCCAGAATTTTTTTGAAAAATACCTTTAGAATGGGCTGATGATGTGCGATGGTGGCTAGCACTATTTTCCCCCGGTGTATACGTACCAAAAAATTCCCGGTGGGTCCTATTGGTATCGGGAAGCCTTGTGAATCGAATTGAAGACCAGAAAAGCTGGTGTAGGCAACCGATTGTGGGTGTGATGGGAGGGGGCAGGTTGGCGGCGGCGGCAGTGTGGGGGGTGGAACATAGGGCGGCTGTTGTGGTTTGGGGTGGTGTGGTAAAGGTTGCGGACTAGTTTGATGGGTCAGTGACGGAAGCGGTGGTGGTGACAACGGCGGTGGTGGTAGGCTGTTAGTTTTTTAACAGTTGCACTATTTCAGCAAACTGTCGGTCGGCTTCAGCCTTGTTCTTCTCCATCATCTTCTCCATGGAATCCAATCGTTGCTCCAGGTTTGACACTCTCTCTCCTGCTTCCTTGCGGTATTAGGTGAAATCATTTTCAAGGTCGGAAATCTTAGTCATGGGTGTAATCAATCTAATTGATTGCAAATTTTTTTTCCCGAACTATAATTCCGGCATGAACAATAACTTCCAGCATGAACAGTGTCGACTGAACAGTAAGGTCGGATTTTTTTCCTCTTTTTTTGGGCTTAGGATGAACATGGCTCTGATACCAATTTGATATAAATCAAACTGGCAAAGAAAACGACAAAAGGCACCGATAGTCGGATGCTTGATTGATAAACCCTGGAATTCAAGAACCAAGAGGTCTCCCAAAACGAAAGAACAATGAAAGAATAATTATCTGCCTACTAGACAATGGGGTGGCCAGCCCCTATTTAAAGCCAAAACCCTAATCAAGTCATTATAGGAATAAACCATAATAAGGAAATAACTATAATTATTATTAATAATGACATCTAGCCCCCTGTAGTTCCTATGATAACCTTCTGCCCGTTTCTTACAATGGTAAACTCGTCTCGGGTGGTGATTCATATTATATACCCCTCTTTTAAATCTATTTATAATATTTCACCTATACCCTTACTAAACTTTATAATCTATTTGTGGAAGAAGCTAACAAATGTCGCTTAACCATCCAATCCGTATAAATTTGATAGGCAATATTTCCACCTAGTACGAATATTAACTTTGAATGGTTTTTTATATTTGTAAGTCAGCGTAATTCATTAGTTTGTAGGCAATTTACTTCCAGCGATATTCATATTTTTCATAGGTGTTAATAAATTTGTGTATAAAAATGTTCTTTTAAAAAATTATTGCTTTCAGCATGATACTTTTCTTTGAATGAATTAGAATTGTTTTTAAAATATGTTTGCAACGTAATTCTTGATTGGTGTTTTAATTCCTTATACACACACACAGACGCATGAACTGTACTCGATCATCCAAATTAATTAGTAGAATCATATACACACACAAATAGAGGACGGTTCAAACGAAAACTGTTTTTCGTACGAGAACTGCAAGAACTAATTATAGCCATTGATCAAAAAAATGGAGGATCCAGATTAGAGAGTTGTTAATGGATAACCTTAAACTAATCAAACTTACCCTTAACCAATTAAGCGTAAATTGGACATTTTCACATTACCCTCACTTTTTTTAAACTAATATATCTCTCAAATAGAAATGTGTTAAATTACGAAAATTATACCAAATTAATGAGAAAATTATGCTCTTTAATTTGAGACCGATCTAGCTTTATTTTTTGAATTTTTTTTTGTATTTGCTGGGTTTTTTTTAGTACAGTCGACATTTGCACATGTGCAAATGCACAGATTCACCTAGTTTTTCAGCACAGGTATAGATATGCATATGTGCAAATTTTACACATGTGCATATGTCGAGAGCTGTGTAAAAAAAAGCCTAGCAAACACGAATTTTTTTCCCAAAAAAATTTAGCAAGATCGGTCTCAAATTAAAGAGCACAATTTTCTCGTTAATTTGGTATAATTTTCGTAATTTAACACTTTTTCGTTTGATGGATATACTAGTTTTAGAAAATGGGAGTTCCCATTTAAAATAAATAAAAAAGACAGGAAATTAAATGATTGTCCAGAAATGGTTCTCGCAGTTCTCGTACGAAAAACAGTTCTCGTTTGAACCGCTCCATATCTTACTCTTATATAATGCATCTACCACCTAAAAAACTCTTAATTTTAAGAAGAGTAAATTTACGAAAATACCCCTCCTTTATTCCTCTCATTTACCCCTCCTTTAAGTCCACAGTTAATGAATCTAAACAAATAAATATTGAAAACATAACCGACAATTAATGAATTTAAACCACTACTTATAACTGAATTATTTCTAACCATATATTTTTAATATTAACTTTTGATTCATGAGATTGCCATATTTATAACTGAATTAAGTCTAATCATATATTTTTAATATTAACTTTTGATTCATGAGATCACCTAAATTTCTGTTTTCAATAAATCAAGTTCAAGAGATTTCACAAACACCAAACAAATGAAAGAGTCAAAGAGTTGAAATTTATAAACGTTGCATTCTAACTCAATTACATAATAATTAGAACTATGAAACATTACAAACACACATATATATAATCAGCAATTTCATGATTCAGCCATGTGACAAAACTCTTCCAACAAACTAAAACACAAATAACTAAGAGTTAGCAATTTAATTCTTAATTTCAAAGTGGCTCTCGCAAAGAATCTTCACAAACTCATATTATCTTCATCTCGCAAAGAATCTTCACAAACTCATATTAGCTATTTGTGATTATTCTGCACAAAACTCATCACAACCTCCTCTTTATTCGCCGCTGCCGCATTGCGCGAGTACCCCACTAGTATATATATATATATATATATATATATATATGTATGTATGTATGTATAATATATATAACTTGGATAAATGTGATATTTAAAAAGTTTATTAAGGGTATAGGTATAATTTTATAAATAGATTTAAAAGAGGGGTATAATAGTCATTTAATTATATTATGTAATTATAATTTATTTAAAAATAATTAAAAATTGATAAAAATGATGATTTGGGCAAATTAGATATTATGAAGCTTAAAAAGGGTATCTATGAATCTATGATATTTATAAGTTAAGATGAGCAAATAAGATATTATGAAAGTTTAAAAAGGTATATACGATATTTATAAGTTAAGCCGTTCAAATAAAATATTTTGATGTTTAATAGAACATATATGAAATTAACCCAAAAATATTATGATAAAAATGATCGAGTGTTGGTTCAGGGTGAGTAACATGTCTATTTTGGGCTGTAGGTGGGATGGTCTTTACTCGGTCCGACTTTTTAATGGTTGGTCACTTGGTTGTTTCTCCGACGAACCTTTATAGTTTATACACCCCAAACTAGACATGTTTGGGCCCAATCTTAACTGGCAAGCTTTCTCCACGATGGCCCACTTGACCAAATACGGGCCTACCCAAATCAATCCGTTGGTTAAGCAAACAAAACTTAACTACACCAACCTGTTTCAACAAAGTCACTTGAGATTGTCAGGACTCAGGACTGGTAATACTATCTTTTATAAATGTCTTGATGAAACTCTAGTCCACATAGTTTTTACAAAAATCTTACCATAACAGTAAACCTATATATTATATTATAGGCAAAAGTTCAAACGAGAACTGTTTTTCGTACGAGAACCGCGAAAACCAATCTTAGCCGTCCAATTCCCTCTCCTTCAATTGGATTGCCCACTCATTAATTCTCTACATGCACCCTGCTACACTCAATCCCCCCACGCTCTTCATCCATGAGTTCTATTATCCAAAATGAACAATCAAGATTGGTTCTCGCAGTTCTCATACGAAGAACAGTTCTCGTTTAAACCCCCCCTATATTATATTAAGTTTATAAATCCCGATCAGCACTTGGTCTTAACTCTCAACTCATTATGTATTTCGAGTTTGTTTTATGCTCGAGCTTGAGCTTAAACTCGATAAAAGCTCAACTAGAACAAGCTCGACTTGCTTGATTTAAGCTTGACTCAGTTAAAGCCATCCTCGTTTAGATAATTTTAAACTGTATAAATTGATAACCTTTTTTTCTTGAAACAAGTTAAAACTTAGAAGAATGACAACACCTACCTTAGATATAACAAGAAGTTGATTGAAGGGTGTTTATATATGTACACACATGAGGCTTAAAATAAATAGTATGTTTTTTAATTTTAATTTGCAAATACATGTCCGATAGATGTGAAAAATATTTTAAATTGTAATACATGTCTGATAGATGACTTATCTTATAAGACCAAATAAAAAAAATCTAAATATTAGAAATCTAACTGTTCAAAGATTTTTCTAACTACAAGTGTAAAACATAAATAATATTATATTATAGTGATAATATCAAGTGAGAACAGAAAAAACACAATTGGGACCTTAAAAAACTAATTTAACAACTACAAAAACTAAATACATAATGGATCTACTACATTTTTTTTAGTTTTTGTATGCATTTGTAGAAATCATGTAAAAATGTATTATTTTGTGTTAACTTAAATAAAAACTAAGACCAGTTTATTAATTTTTCTGTTTTTGCTAGCGTTATCAATACACTCTCCGAAACAATTGTTACTTAGCCATGATTTAGAATAAAACTTTTTTGGTCTTTGAATTATTGTGACATCCTACTCAATTGTAAAATGACAATTGGTATATAAACTAACTAACAAACTAACTAATTAACAGAATTAAAAGAGAGGACTATATATTGGTGGTAGGCTGGTAGCTTGCAACTAAGCCATCAACAATCAATTAGTTGGGCACTTATTCTTAATTAAACTATATATGAAAGGGATGGAGTTGTAATTATTAGCGCTTAATTAAGTAGGAACACATCCATTTTGCTTGCAAAAAACACACTAAAGTGTTGATTAATTAAACATCTTAGCTTGCTCTATTTCTAGATAAATGTAAGATTATTGTTAAATATCCTGTATAGAGACAAAAAGTGTAGCTTTCTTAACGTGTGAACATGAATATGCTTTCTAAACTAAATCTAATCTCCAATTATATTGTCAAATATATGATAATACTAGTATTTTACCCGCGCAATGCGGCGGGGTAAAATAGTTTCATTTGTCAACTTGTCAATTCAACCTGTTATTTGTGATATTGCCGGAGAATATGGTGATTGTGATCTTCGTACAAATATCAAGTTAACGCAATACTTACGTTTAAATGACAACATTCTATTCTTGTATGGACGAATTCATAACATCTTTTACGATCGTATTACATGGTAGAATATAAAACTGTTTGAAAACAATAAGTAAATGTGACAATTATTTAAATCATGATAAATACATATGTATTTCACTCATCACGCAACACTTCTTTGTAGACAATTATAGGTATATATAGGCGAAGTATTTTGGTCTGATTTCTATCATTAAATTCAGGATAGTTTTTTGTAATTAATTTTTTGACAGTTTTAAAGCGTTTAAGATCATTGCTGGAACATATTGTAAATAATATTACTTGAGTTGTACTATTTTAAAAGTGTTAAGATTATTGCTGAAAGTTATTGTAAAGCATGCTATATTACTTGTACTACTTAACTTTAAAAATTGTATTAAAAAAAGAGCTAAATGTAATTAAATTTTGACAGTTTTAAATGCTGAAAGTTATTGTAAAGTGTTTATTATGTATTTAAATTGTCTTAAATGCTGGAAGTTATTGTAAAATATTAATTATGTATTTAAATTGTCTGCTGGAAGTTATTGTAAAGTATTAATTATGTATTTAATGCTATTTAAGTTGTACTATTTTAAAAGTGTTAAGATTGTTGCTAAAAGTTATTGTAAAACATGTTATATTACTTGTACTACTTAACTTAAAAAATTATCTTAAAACAAAAGAGATAAATGCTTTATAGAGTAGTAAAGATATATTTTCATATCTATCATTTCACAAACAAATGTGTCCATTTCTCATGATGTTTTAAACAATTTTTCGGTGACCAAGCATTGACTAATTAAGTTTGGGGGTGAATATCACATAAGGGATGTCTATATAGTAATAATCTGTGGGTCCAAAGTCACCATTTCTCTCTTTATTTTTATTTTCTTTATATAATTTTTAGGCCATGTGTTATGGATTACCTTTTTCTTTCCCTTATCTAATACCACATCAGCGTCACATCATTTTCTCTTTCATTTCTTTTACCTTACCCAAAATAAGTGTTATAGCTTTCCTTTAAACTCTCACCACCTTTTTTTATTTATTTTTATATCAAAAAATGACAGGTGTGTGTGATAGGTTGAGAGGGGAGTGGGTGGGGTTTAGTCTTCTCAATTGGAAATGCGATTTTATGGCATGGGAGAAGGTAGTGGAAAGAGAGAAAGTGGATGATGGTTCAAAGTCATTGTTGGTGAACATGGTGGCCAATGGCCATTGAACATGGTAAAGGCAGTGTTGGATATGCAGCAAGGGAGAAGTATTTAAACCTAAGATAAAAAATAAGATACCCCAATTACGAGTACGACTAAGTATATACAGGGAGGACGAGGGTGTTGATGGTCGATGGTTTCCAACTGGTGGTAACTATGGTGTGGCCAGTGGAAGCAAGAAAGGAACGATAGACTATGCAGTAGCAAGGGGAAGAGGGGGTAGGGCCTTAGGGGTGTTGTTTAATTATGATAATCTCGTGAGATGGTGTTATGTCTCTTTGGGCCTAGGGTTGCCTTAGGTGTTAGGTGTTTTTGTTCATTGTGTATCAGGGGACCCTTTTTAAGAGTTTTGGGTGTTTTTATTCAACTTTTTATATTTATTTTTTTTGTTTATAATATTTCTCTTACCAACTACAACTCTAGCAATGATACAAATAAATTATACTATTTATGCTTGATTAAATAAATAGGTACCTATTTAATTTTGGAGCTCTATTTTTCTCGTAATTAGAAACCCAACATGTAAGGGAGATCATTTTCCACTTTCCGGCTACCTCCACGGAGAGCCTCCGGTTTACTAGCTAAACATCCCTCCAAATTCCTACATCAAATCTTTCTCCTTAATTAAGTAAATCAATACAAAATTAGCATGATACCCGTGTAATGCTACGACAATAAATAATTTCTACTCGGTAACATGTCAATTTTCAAGACGTATGGAGTAAGATATTTATGTAATACGGTGACAATGAATATGACATGTCTATTTTCTTTATGTTTTTTTTCATTTTCTTTACTTTTTTGTTCTCCATAATTCATAAAACTGGTTATGATTTTTTTTTGTAATAATTAAGTTATTTTGTATTGGCTTTGACTTTCAAAAAAATTGTATTGACTTTGATTTTTTAAATATGTAAAGTTTAGTTATTAAAAAGGAATATAGAAATCTTATTAACTATATCTTAATAGTTACTCAATTTAGTTTATATGAGGGGTAATTTAGTAATTTCAAAACACTTAAAATTTAAGAATTTAAGCAAAAGATCAAAATGCTTTATAATATAATAATAATATAGATAAGAAAACAATTAGGTATTGTTTATTCCAATTTCATACTCGATTCAAAAACCGTGTTTAATACTTGGTTCTATTCCATTAGATACCTAGTTATAAAATAAACCATTAGGTTCGCGGGTATACTCGCGGACATCAATATCCCAATTAATCCTCTATCACATCAAAACAATGTTAATCTCTAACGACATAAGGAGTTCAAAATTTAGTAAATGTTACCTAAATACAATAATTCATATAAAAGTTTAAAATATCAAAATTTTATAATAAGCTAATTTAAATTGTTACATGAAATAGTAAACACAATATTATCGGTCTTTATTTTTTATTCTTCTAACAGTCGTGCAAATTATCTATAATCCTACTTAATTTTACAACTAATCGTACACATAGTCGACTTATGATTCTATATAATATTATAATAAAATTTTAGAATCTTAATTTAGTGATTTTAAATATATAAATTATTCGGGATCGGGTAAACATAACCGGGTAATTAGGCGGGTACTAACTAATTAATTAAAACCATAATCGTTATATACCCGCGAGACCATGAATATTTTTGAAAAAAATCTCATACACCGGTACCATAACAATTTACTTGTCTCTAAAGTTTCGAGTTTAGGTTTTTTTATCAAGCTTGGATTTTTTTTCCATCCCTAAGTGATAATGGTATCGCTAAAATCCATCGATAGGGCGTGCCATTGTCACGGTCATATATGTCTTTTTAAATTGAGAATCTTTTATTAAGGAAACGTAGAGATAATATCAAACAATCCGAAACGACTATTAGTTATTTATCTTTTATACAGGGACAGACTTTATTAATTAAGGTATCTTAATCTTTATTAGATCCAGAACTTTCATCTCAGACAATGACAGACCAAATTAACGTTCATATTTACAAAATGAATGACAGAATATAATTCTGATAAGCATGAAGGAAAGAAAGTGCCATTTTTGGATCTTTGA
The DNA here is from genome assembly GCA_038502395.1 of Dittrichia graveolens. Lineage (NCBI taxonomy): Eukaryota > Viridiplantae > Streptophyta > Magnoliopsida > Asterales > Asteraceae > Dittrichia > Dittrichia graveolens. Next base: position 57,546,591 of record JARJIL010000008.1, on the reverse strand, counting down.
TGACTAAACTGTTAATTGCTATTTAATTATATATTAATTATTCTAAACTAAATAGATCACAAGATCTTAATACTGTTGAATGTTTTCCTGTCATTTTGTGTTGTCTGGGAAGAGCATACAAATAGAAAAGGCCAAGTTATCAGTCTATTATGATTATAAATATATTGGCACTTAAACAAACTCAAATGGTCATATTTGATTGCTATTCCTAACATAATGCAGTGTTCATATTTTTTGCGAAAACTAGAAAGGGCGGTTGAAGGTTAGGAGACATACCCCTTATCATGAAGCATATCGATCGTTCCTGAAATGACCAGATTATCCCTACACGTCTCCATCGATCAAACAGTATCTACTTCGGGTTTTAATTCCTTTTGAAGTACGTAATCATCATGTTCTAGCTGGTTTTTCAGAGAGCCGGCCGGCCTCCTAGCTGTTTTTTGTTTTAGAAACTGATTATTAGATGGATGATGTCATGTTACCTGGCTTTAGATTTCATCCAACAGATGAAGAACTTGTTGGATTCTACCTGAAAAAGAAAATCCAGCAACGGTCTCTTCCTATCGAGCTTATAAAACAAGTGGATATATATAAATACGACCCATGGGATCTACCAAGTAAGCAATTAAATCAATCAGCCTACCGATCGAGCTAGCTAATAAATATTTATAATATTTTTGTTTGCTTTAACTCGTATATTTTCTTATATAACAGATTTGGCGCCAACAGGAGAAAAAGAATGGTATTTTTACTGTCCAAGGGACCGTAAATACAGAAATAGCGCAAGACCGAACCGTGTTACTGGAGCCGGTTTTTGGAAAGCCACTGGCACTGACCGGCCCATATACTCATCTGATGGCACAAACTGCATTGGTTTGAAGAAATCTTTGGTGTTCTATAGAGGAAGAGCTGCTAAAGGAATTAAAACAAACTGGATGATGCATGAATTTCGGCTTCCTTCAATCTCTCAATCTCAATCCTCACCATCTAAAAAGATCTTAGATAAAACCCTTCCACCAAATGTAAGTGGATTATGCTCGTCTCAAGTTGAGAAGAACATAACCAATCATGTTCGCATGTTCCCTCATAACAAAAATCAGTAGAACATTGTTTAAAATAAATTTGGACCCTTTATAGGGCCCATAGTTTTTTGTTGCGAAAGAACATGACCGGTTATATTCTCCACAACTTAAGAGGATCTCAGTACAAAGCACGTATTTCCTTTTTTTTAGAGTTTTTAAAATTTTGCTTAGACTAATTAAATTCCTAGTTTTTATTTGCAGGATGCATGGGCAATATGCAGAATCTTCAAAAAGACAACTTCAATGGCACAAAGAGCACTTTCGCACTCGTGGGTATCTTCATTACCCGAACACAAAACATCCTATCTTTTCACCACGGACTCTAGAATGGCCTCACCTGAAAGTTTTCCAGCTCTCGACATCCCCTCATGCATACCCAACAATCAAACCGCTACAAAACTTATCCCTTTCTCGATTCCACAGGCAGGTTTCCCTCACGGTTTCATGTTTTCAACTATTGATCATATATCAGGACCAACAACAAAGACCACATGTGATGATGCTCCCATCTTGTTCAATCTAGACCCTGATCTACTTGGGGGTGATGCAAGCAAGATTAATCCTGAGAGTATCGGATGCAGAGAACCACAACAACAGTTAAATGATTTCTCTATGAACTCACCACAAGATATAGGAAGTATAATCATTGGAGATCACGAAGAACTGATGCTGAAGAATCACGATGCGGAGTGGGTAAAGGTGCGAACCACTAGTGAGTTCCCTTTTAGCCTGCCATCAAACATATCTGACCACTGGAATCTTAATATGCCATGGGATTCTCCTACATACTCCACAAACAAGTGTTACAATTAATTAGTCAAATATATATAATTATTCTGCTTTTGATCACTCATCTTTTGTTCGGTCTTAATCAGTGTACAGGACTTGATATTTTCTTTGTTTTTGGTGTATTTAATTGTCATGTATTTATTTGTACATGCCAGAACAAAAGATAATACTCTATACGTACAAATATCGTGATACTGAAATATTATGTATATAATAATTTGGATATTCTATTCTAAGATATAATATTTGTCATTTCTAAGTAGTCTCAGATTTCAAATTTATTGTTAATATATGGAAAAGGTAGCTGCATACAACAGAAAAAAAAATTGTACAAGAGGGTAATTAATTAATTTCAAGAATCATGAAAATTATCGTCTCACCATTATTAATTAATTAAGCATAAAGGAGGATTACAGTTTGATTGAAATGTGGTTTATGCATTGACATAATTCACCGTCTCACCAATTTTGTAAGGTAGGACAACTTAGGCTATAATAATACTATAATAATAGTATATATAGTTTAATATAATATAATTAATAAACATACAATAATAATTAGATTAATAATATTTTAGAACTATATATTTTTTCTTGATTTTTATAACCAACTAATTTAAGATACTACTACTCGATAAACATGGTGAAGACCAAATAGATCAATGGCGCCATTGTCAGGATAATTTGTCTATAATCGTCTTGTGGACACGTAAATGATTTTACGAAAGTAGTTCATTTCGGATATATCACATCCGCCAGATAATATCATTGCTTGTAGGTGACTCCATTCACCTCAAATGGACACTCGGGTGTTTTTCCTTCATATACATCGTTGAAGATGGGTGATTGATTGAGAATATAGATGTCGTCGTTATTAGAACCCGCAACACCGAAGTATGCGTGTTAGATCTAGAGATCATGTGATGCCACAACCTCTAGCATGATTGTCGGGTGTTCATGACCAGTTCGCATGAATTGACCCCGTTATGCAAACCGGGCAATTTACCCACACCCAATGAGTACAGTCTATGCTGCCGAGCATACATAGAAATCCGTATTTTTCTTCATGGACGGTGTATAACGGCTGAATATCAACATAACTAGGCTTACGTAAATATGCTTTACCATAAAGGTCAATAATACCTCTTTAAAAATTGTGCAGACAATCCCATGACGTTTTCTCTCCCATCCTCTAGTACTCATCAAGGAGTTCGAGGCCACTCTGTATGCCAATTACCGAATAACGGAAGTGCACTTTTGTATCAGAGACAAACCTTTTTTCCTCCGACGTCCCACTTTTGTTTAAAATAAGGATACTCTCCTTCTAAATCAACTATTCATTCGAATAGTTGTCTACTCATCTGGAACCGCTGCCTAAACATATCCGTCAAATAAACAGGGTAATCGCAAAAGTAGTCATTTATAAGCCGCTCATTTACTGCTACCTAACCTCTTTCTATATTCTCACTCCTTACTCTTGTTGATGTTTCCGCGGTGCTACCATAATTAAGTTTGCCGCTTCTCGAACCAACTATATAAAAACTTTGTTTTTTTGCTCACCGAGTGGTTGACCCGAAGGGGGCACCATATCGGTGTTCCTCGGCTACCCAAGGTATAAAGCCATAAGGCTACTTGATGGATTCAGTCTAGGTCTAATATTTGAAGGGTTTTGAATTTTAATTGTTTTTTAGAAAAGAAAAGTGAAACCCAATCCCTTCGGTTAAAAACTGAAAACCGGTGATTGGAATGATCACAAATTATAACACACCCTAAGATTATGAAGGGCAGATACGAGTAGAAAGTGTGTAGACGGTGAAAATTTATGTTGATTAACTACAAGATGCAGAGGTGAAACAATAAATCTAAAAACCCGACCAAAAACAATGGGCAACACCTTGACTAGCTTCTCATCATGGTTGGAGGTCGAAATTTGTTGTTCAGTTATTTGTTAATTACTAACTAGTTTAGATGTAAGTGTAAATATAGGAGTAGTCATCGTTTTTTATGTGAAAGTATTATTTTATATCTATATAGCTAAATATATTATTGCTTTATATGCAACTTTCTTTAAAAAAATATATCCATATAGCTAAATATATTATTTTATATTCATATAACTAAATATATGATTATTTTGTATGAACGAAAGAAGAGCTCAAATTGAATCTTTTTTAATTTTTTTTGTTAATTTTAGTCGACAAAGAAAAGTAAATAAGGACAA